>BMAU01015529.1:0-110607 GCA_019973935.1 Trichonephila clavipes
ATTTACTTCAAAGGTTCCAAGGGTATGATTTTTTATAGTACAAATTTTTTAAACAAATATGCAATGAATCCCTATTAATACTGAATGCACTAATTCAGAATATTTATGATGCTATAAAATATTCCAAAGTTATTAGCTTTATATTCATAAACATATTATCAGAATTAAAAAATTAAAATAACTAATGTAAAACGACAAAAAATTAAAAATTTGTATATTAAGCTAATTAATTCATAAAAGTACTAAAATAAAAGCATTTAATGGTAATATTAAGTTAATATTATAATAAGTAGAAAATCGGGAAAACTAATAAAACATATCATGCTTCTAATATGAGTTCGATATACTTCTGATAACGCTTACTATACTGTTTTCAATAACAAACAAACAAACAAACAAACAAACAAACAAACAAACAAACAAAGATGACTAATAGTAGTTCTTGAAGTAAAAATTCCCATTCTTCAAGAAGTATCTGTTTCAGCTGTTTGGTCTTCTCCGAAGGATACGATTTCACTGCTAGGAGTCTCCCCAAAGCATACCACATATGTTCGATGGGTTCAAACCATGGATTTAACCATGTTTAAACAGGGAAGCACACTGACCAATCCCTTCTACTGATATCCTTACTTTCTAGAATCTCCTCAACAGCAGAAATCTCATGCGCATTTTCGTCCACAAAAATGAAGTCTGATAAATAACGCCTCGAAAGAGATGGAGGTTTGGGTGGATAATTTCCTCACAATAGCGATCTCCAGCAAGTGAGCTACTTTCCAAAACATAGAACTCCGTTCGTTCGTTCAACATAATACCTCCTCACACAAGCACTCCACAATTACTCTCCAACGGTCTCCTTCTTTGACGTTAGTGAGATGAAACCTTATTCCTACCTCCCTCTATATCAACTCTGCTGCGAATCAATGCTCAGGCTGAAACAACTTTCATCAGTAAACAGAACGTGATTCCTATGATGTGATCCCAGTCTTTGTGTTCTTAACATTATTGTAAACGGTGCCGTTGATGAGCAGCTGTTAATGGTATGCCACGTTCAAGACAATAGGCAAATAGTCTGATATCTGGCCACAGTAAACTGAAATACATGTCGTCAGGTTACGGTAAGTAGCTGCAGAGCAATGTTGTCCAGTGTCAGGTTACAGCCTCTTTTCGCCTGCAGGTCGATATACCGGTCATCATTTGTCGTTGATTTCGGTGTCCACTTACCTCTTTTAGGTGGCCGCGGTAGCCGAGTGGTATAGGTATCGGACCGTGGCTTGCTTTGGCACGGTTTCGAGCCCAGTACCACTAAAGACCCGCCGTGTAGGGCAGCGATGCACGTTAAATCTGTCGAGAGTTGAAACGTCCTCCCGTTGGTGTGGTGTGGTAGTTAGGAGAGGGGGTGCCAGCTCAGGTGTCGTCCACGTCACTTGACCATGGTTCAAAATTACGTGGTCCGTCACCAAAAGCCCTCGTGTAGCTGAACAGTGCGACGTTAATATCAATCAATCAATCAATACCTCTTTTAGAGGTGTACCTGTTGTTTGGAAGGCCTTTTAAATTCTTGAAACTACACTTTTGTTTATTCAAAACTCTCGTGCAACACTCATCAAATTACGTTTCTATAAATGTCCAACGTACCATAAGTTACATCATCTGTTGTAAATTCCCCAGAATTTATTCGTAGCTTGTATATATATATGTACGATGCAGAACTGTCTATTGTCTTAAGAAATCGAATTTGGCATCTTTAATGAAGTACACGAAAGCGTAATGTAAATTCTAGTAGATATTTAAAATGAATAAGTAGTATTTTTAAATATATATACACTGATTGGCCAAATTATTGTGACCACCCCTTCACCACAATATTGAATCACCTTTTGCCTTTAATACTGCATGGATTCTTCTTGGCAGGAACTCGACGAGCTGTTGGTGGGTGGTATGAGGAATATGAAACCATATCCGATCGATGGCACTTTCCAATGCCTTCATAGTGGATGGAACTTGATCTAGTTGCCAAATGCCCCATTTGATCTCATCCCGCAAATTCTCAATTGTATTGAGATCTGGTGACTGTGCAGGACAACTAAGCAAGTTAAAGTTTCAGTTGTTCTCTCTGAAGTATTTGGAAACGATGCCAACTGTATAACAGAGGATATTGACCCGTTGAAAGTATCCAAACATTAATAACTGCTGCTCACGGACACTTCACGAGTGCATCCGTATTGTTACTGGTTCTGACGTTTCGAGCATCTACAATAGCTCTGTATTTAAACAAAACTAAATTATGTTTTTCCCTACTTCTTAACAAGCAAAATCTTGCAATTGATGCTTCACTTTTCCTGCATTTCATGTTTATAGCTATCTCACCCTCTAGTGGCAACTACGTGAAGTTATAGCTGATCTCCATAAAGGTGTCAAGTGGTCATAACAATTTGGACACTCAGTATATTATATATATATATATATATATATATATATATATACATATATATATATATATATATATATATATATATATATATATATATATATATATGTGTCAGATATAAATATTAAATGTATGTGTCAGATATAAATATTTGAATGTATTTACCTCAGACACCCCATTAATTTAATTCTAAGACTATTCTATCTTACACCAAACTCAGATTCAATCGTTACACAGCTATTTTTACTACAATGAATTTTAGTTTTTAAATTTCATTCATGCAATTGTTTTTTAGGAAATTGATATAGCCGGTCCATTTGTAGCTTCTGAGCAAAGAGCAGCTGTGGTCAATTTTACCAACTGCTTAGGGTTTTCAAGTATAGGAATCGTCACCGGTGTAATATCTTCTAATAGAAATGAATTCCTGTACACTAATGTTTTCTCTTGGAAGGTACTGTAGCGTGTTTTCTGTATATATATATAAGCTGTTAATATGGTTTTCAATTTAGTTTTTAAAAGACATTTAAGATATTTTAATTATTTTAACATAATATAATTATTTAATAATTGTTTTGTACAAGCCATCAATTCAGATACGCCACGGGGAATTTTTCAGGTGTGGGTTTCTCTTTTTCTGGCAATCGTAGGCATATCTTTCGTTGCAGAACTGATTTTTAGCGTGGCCGTTAATAGATGGAGACGTAATCAAGTATCACTTTTGGCGAATTATTTTTGGTTCTTTTGGCGTTATTTAGTCGGACGAGGTAAATAATATTTTTTCCCCACTTTGTTCTTAAAATAAATTGTGTTTTTATTAAACTTGAATATTAATTGTAGAATGAAATAAATCATTAATAGTTTAAGTTTATGTGGTACTTACGCTTTATCGCAACCGTATTGGAAACACATGGTTGCCAATTCAGCGAGTACGTCACATGCGAAATCAAGGTTACCAACTTGGTGAACTATCTTGAACATTGGCATTGTAGCGATAGTACGTAAGTACTATATATATATATTTCAATTGATAATTTTTAATATTCTAAATCAATTTCGAACAAAAAGAAGTGTTATAAAAATTTATTTAAAAACTATTGAATCTTATTTTATTTAAAAATTACAATGTATTACAAATATTTCATTCAAAAAATTGATGCAATAAAAATTCATTTTGAAATTAAATGCTTTTTATTTATTCTCCTTATTTTTATAGCTGTAACAATTAAGTTTTGTGATAGCTTAATACCATGAATGAAATGACATCCAATTTTATTCATCATATTAAAATTTACAAAAACTTGCTGAAAACACTTTTCTCAATTATTTCATTTCTTAATTCAGATGGTGGTTCGACGAATCATTGGACTCTGATTCATATTTGGCATAGACAGTCGTTTAGAATTCTTTTATCAGCTTGGTTGCTTGGACCAGTCATCACGGCTTTATTATGTTTCCAAGGCAGCATAATGTCTACCTTTGCTGTGGCTAAACTGAGACCTGTGATAGCAGATCTTGATGAATTGAGCGAAAAAGCTAATATCATACCCGTTACCTCCAGAGGATCGGCAGTGCAGATTTGTTTTAAAGTAAATAAAAAAAAGAAGTTAAATCTTATAATATATAAAAATTTTGACGCTGCGTATTTATTGCATATCAAATACAAATAATAATTTGTAACAGTAGAATGATTAAAATAAAATGGTTGGATGTAAAGGAGATTGGATCTTATTTTAGTACACGCCTTTATTTGTCTCCAACTTGGCGATATATTATCTTATATTGAATCGAAGTTAAAGACAGAAAAAAATCAGCTATTGGCACAATTTGGCACATTTTGTTTTTCTTCTTCAACAAAGATGTTGGCTAAAATAAGATTTCTGCTTAACGAGGTTAATGATTAGATACTCTTTAGATTTAGTGTTGTTTTAATTAAAATATTTCAAATTTTTCCACTAATGATGAGAATTCTTTATTTGCTATTAATCCAAAGGTACAGAGGTGATCATTTCGATTTCAAAGCTTAGCATGAGAATCAATGCCAAATGGCACGCTCAGAATAGCTCAGATGCGTTCAATTTGTGTTCATAGTTTCTAAAATGCATTTAAGCTAAAAATAGAACCTTCATTTCTAAATAATAGAAATTTAACGCAATGCAATTAATAATACATTTTTTATTGCATTTTGTGTTATTGTAATAGAGTTTTATGTATTTGAATATCAAGATAGAAATTTTAAATCTTTTGACTGCCGTCTTTTTTTAAAAAAATTTACTTATCTGATTTTTGAATCTCGATTTTAAACTTTCCCCTACTAGTTACTTTAAATTAAAAAAAACGGTAAAAAATAATTTTTTTTATTGATATCAATTTCTGATTTGAATATTTCTTCATACAAAAACAGTCAGCACGTTACCTTGAATTTTTCGATGGAATAAATTGAAAATGTTTATACTTCCTGTTTTACGTAAAACTTTTACTTCCTTTCTTAACATACAAATATTATAAATTTGAGGATTAATTTATTAAAAAAAGTTCTCACTACTCTTCAAGTGGAAACAATTGCCTTGAATGAGGGGATGCTTATTGACGTCTCAATATAAAGCAACACGAGGGCTATTCAGGGCCGGTTTTAACTTTCCCGCCGTCCTAAGTACTTTAAACTGTACCCCTAAAAAGCACCCCTCCTTTCTTCTTCCTTGCCAATTTTGGTTCTGGAGGGATTTTCCCTTCTCCTCCCTTCCCTTATTTTTGCTCTTTGGAGAGTCTTGCTCACCACCTATGGACCCGTCACGTCCAGGACTGGCAACCGGCAGCTGTGAGGAGGGAATAGTGACAAGGTTTAGCTACTCTTGGCACAGCATCGTGGATCAACCACCCACCCTTCTTTGAGTTAGTACAGTAAGTTAATGAAATCGTTTGCAATGAAAGTATAGATAATACTTAATTGTATGAACTGTTTTCAATTCGTTAATTGTCATCTTTTTCATGGCATATCGCTTGATTTGATAATTTTTATTTACTTGCATTTAGATATGCCTTCAGAATAAAATACACCCAAAAAATGAAAATAAAGTGATTTAACAGGGAATATTAAGAGATTTCCAATGGAAATCCGCATGAACCAGAGAAAAATACACCATAGTAAATGAAAATGAGACAATTTAATGTTTCTTGGATGGCACTGTATCATTTAATCCACGGGCCGGTGTTGGTCCGCGGCCCGGGGGTTCAGAACCCCTGCTTTACATAATCTAACAATCGATAATAGTAATAATTAACATATTTATTCATCTTTTTTCCTTGAATATCTTATTTTTCATTAACAAAAGGCTTGTTTATGAGCATGACAGATTTTGACAAGATTATGTTTAAGTACAGTATAATTCACTTATTCTCAGGGACGTTTAAAGGCATGGTGTCAGCTGAGACCACGTCCAGGGCCTCGGCCTCAAAAGGGCCTTGTATCCTTTTCGGCTCGGCCTTAATAAGATCATGATCAGAATAATTTTAATTCCTAGAATGTTATCCCGGGACTTATTTCTCGAAAAACTGTGGATTTCAAACAACCATCCAACTAAAAACAGTGGTAAGGCAGCGAATTTGATATGTATTAGAATGTTTTGTATTGCGAATTTAAATGTAGAAAATGAATTTTCTAATGAAACGTCATTTTAGTATGAATTGCTTTTGTTGAGCTTAACATGTACATATATACACCACACTCGATGAAAGGGAAGACGGGGCTTATTTTTTCATAGAGGCCCAAGGCCTCAAAAAGTCATAAGGCATCATTACTTATTCTACAGTTATCGAAACTAAGGCCATCAGAGTATTTATTCAGGCATTAAGAAATCTTTCAATTTTGTATACCGGGATTCTTTATATTTGTAAGTGCTAAGTGTTTGGTAGTTGTAAATATTTAAAATCAGTGTATAACAAATAAATAAAATGTAATTTTTACATCTTGTTTTTCAATAGACAAGTCAAAGTCATTCAGAACTCTGGAAGCGAATGGAAAACAATTCAATCGCATTTAAACCAGAAGCAGTGGAAGAAACTATACAGAAAGTCGAGAAAGGCACCCATGTTCTGCTTATTGATTACGTTTATGCTCTTCATCTCGCGTCAGATTATGTGAAGAGGACCGGTCGTTGCTCGGTGCAAGTGGAAGAGCTACATTTTTGTCAGAGTTTTATAGCTTTAGCTGTTCAGAAGTCTACTTCGGCGAAAACTGTGAAAAAAATCAATTCGAAGTAAGCGAGTTAAATTTCTTACAGCTCTTGTAAAATCAAGCTGATGTATGATTTTCACACATTTTTCAAAGTGAAATATTTAAGTTTTCAAAATAACAACAACAAAACATTTAAATAATACTATACTTTGTCTTTGCTTGACAGTAAAAGTGATTATAAGGAAACCCCCCTGTCACGTTTTTGTGAAGGAAAAATCACATCCCCCCTCCATTGTAGATGCTTACAGCTAGATACTATATTAAGAGCATTTTTTATAAATTTTGCTATCTTCTATCACCTAATAATATTTTTCTTCATTTTTTTTATTTTCTTAAAAATTATTAAGTAGAAATACGTAGGAAATGTCATGCATCATTATTGAATTCAAGTATTGAGATTAACTGAATAGTGCAGGCGAAGGTGAACAGGATAAAGAATTTCTTTCGAGTAGAAATATATATCTTCATCACATATATCTAAATTAAAAGCTATGCATAGTTAGGGAATTAAATAAAATATTTGAAAATATGAACTAAAAATTAAATCTTCAAATATATTACAATACATTGAGGTAAAAAAGAATTATAAGATGTGTAGATTTTTTCCTCCCAGCAGCTAGCAATGAAGCTGCTCCCCTTGTTCTAGTTTTTTGTGTTGACATTTCACAAGTGAGACTAAGTACCATATATTTCTGTCAAAAGTGGATGGTGAGCAGTGATTGTTAGAATATTCTCGGAATCGGCAGACTTACGAAACTGGTCAATAGAAAGCGATCGGTGTTGTCTAAAGTAATTTAGAATTAGACGCATCCAATCAGTGGAATGCATACTCCAAGAGCTTCAACAAGTATCCGGGTGTGCTGTTTCGATAAATACCATCCGTAAAACAGTTCATTTGCTTGGTTTTTGTCGTCGTGATGCCACCCATAAGCTTTTGATCCTCGAGTACAACCCCGTTTTTCGGTCAAGGTGGTGTAAAGAGAATCGACAATAGATTGTAGGTAAGTGGAAAAGGGTTATCTGGAATGATGAATTATAGTTCACCCCTACCATCCGTATGACAAATTCTGGTCCCATACCAGAAAGCATTGTGCCCACTGTTAAGTTCGCCGGTGGTGGAATTATGGTGTAGGAGGTTTTCTTAGTTTGGTGTGATACCTTTGGTCTCAATTCATGGTAAACTCAACAACGGCGCCTACTGTCCTATTTTGAATAATAATCTGTTTCCTGCGTCGTGGCAGTTCCATGGAAGGAACGTATGTTACTTACAGGATGAAAACGCCAGTTGTCATGTTGCGAGATTCCCTATGAATTGGTGTGGTGACAAGGGTGTTAATCGAATGGACTGATATTCCCAGAGCCCAGACCTGAACTCAATCAAAAACCTTTGGGACACATGAATCACTGAATTAAGGGTTGCGTCAACCATCCAAAATCAGCAAAGGAACGTGTCTGTCTTCTACAGACCAAAAATAAACTATTAATCTTACAAAGACTTGCCGAAAGCAGGTGGGTTGCGACTCTACTAATTATTGAATATGAATAAATGTTGCTTTCTTTTTTCAATCATTGGTGTCCACATATTTATTGATAGATAGCATAGACAATCGGTTTGAAGAGATTTTTGATGAACAATCAATTAAGAATTGAGAGGATGAACATACCCTGAACTAAACTTAAATAACTGGTTTAATTTTAGGAGATTTTTGTATTCCAGCAAACACGCAGGTGGGTGTTAAGAAAATTATCAAATGGTGTTTGTGATACTTAAATTTTAAGTTTAAGTCAGAACTTGGTTTTACTTAAGTCTGAACTCCAGAGCTTAAACAAACTCGCACCTGATTTCTTTTGACTGCTGGAGATTTCAGAGATCAACAATAAATTTTTTTTGAAGATAAAATTCAGCTATAAATAATCGTGTTAAATTTTATCTCTGAAACTTCAAAAATGGAAAGAGAAAATATATCATTTACGAGAGCGGATACCATATGGATATCATGGACATTGTATTCATGAGAGCAATTAGAACCTAAATTTTGAAATTAAAATTATGTATCAGGCTGTATATCCAAACAAGTACTAATAACGTGTTTATTTAAGATATGATTTATGTAATACAACTCATATATAAATAAAGTGGTATCAAAGGGTATTTATGCAATTAATTTATATTAACCAGAGCAAACAGAAAAATAAAAGTTTTCATGAAGATGTTATTCTCGTTCACGTTTTCTGGGTGTTCCAAATCTCTCCAAAGAACTTGTTAAAATGAATAGGTCATTCTTTTGTTTCCCGTCTCTTGGCCTTTCCTTAAGCTAATTCTTCCATGTGTTTCTTTTACAGACTTACTTATATCATACAAGCAAAACTGACGGACCGCTGGATGAATCGTGTTTATACCAACTACACTCATTGTTCTCGACAACTACCAGAAAGATCTAAGCCTCTCAACATCAAGGATATCTTGGGTGGTTTTGTGATATGGAGTATCGGAATTGCTGTCTCATCTCTGGTTTTGATAGGTGAAATCTTCCAGAGTATCGGAGAAAGAAATTTCAAGAAGCAGAATTCTCTGGCCGGGAAGACAACTTCAGATGTTCTTCGCTCAAAGCGGAAATACTGTAATCCGAAGGTTAAAAATTGAATTTTGGACTATTTAATTTTATGGATTAGAATGTCTGACAAATATATCATATATTTCCAAGCATAAGCTGAGAGTTCTTGGAATTTTTTTAAAGTTAAAAGTAAAGGGGTTTGGCTTATAAACACAGATCTACTAATCTCAGAAAAAAGTAATCTAGGGAAAACGGTTTTTTCAATATTTTCCGTTAGTTATGTGCAAGCAATATTAATCTTTTAACTTTTTGGGTGTTTTGAAAGGAGAAGTTAAATTCTAAAAAAATTAACATAAATTCTGTAAGCTCATTGCCTGAATCCGAGTTCCCGAATAGTTCGTAAAATTCCTATTCACTCCTTTAGGATATCTGAATGCATATGATCTTCATGCAGTAAGTTTTCCTACAGCTCAAGTACACACAGATTGGCGACATGTGCCTAATACGAATTTTTCTTCCAGCTCATTTTTCAAAGAAAAAGAATAGGTAGTAGTTTGATATCACGGGCCACGTACCAAGTTGTTGTTTATGTTCGCCAAGATGGGCGATAACATTAGAATATGGTTACCTTGATATTTTTGTAGTTTTTGGAAGTTTTCAGTACTTTTTAACTGATATTCATTATTAATTTTAATATATACTATTATGTAATTATTTTATTAATAATATAATATAAAAATACAATTATATTATTATTATATGTAATCATAATATTCGTTATTTATAATTGTTTTTTTATATCTATACATAAATATTATTACATATGCTATTTATAATTAATATGTTATTTATTTATAATTATTACGTTATATGAGTATATATATTCTGATGTATAATTTTTATAATATTACAATACGATGATTATTCTTTTTTATAATTACTATTAAATTAAATTATAATTATTATATAGTATAATAATTATTATTAAATCATACTATATGAATATTACATATAATTACTATTAAATTATAAGATTATTATATATACTGCATTTGTATTATTAGTACATATTACTTTTTATTGTATTATATTGTTATTCATAATTTACTGATTGATTTTCGTCATTCTCAATCTCTTCCTGTATTCTTCTTTTGAAATATATTTCAACTTATTTCAAAATAAGATACCGCTAGGACACCATCTTGGATTCCAGCGGCAACAAGCGATGCTTGACGTGATTCCTTTTTCCCTTGCCCCGTGATATCAAACTATAGTTCCAAAAAATGGCACATAAAGTTTGATAGACACACAGATATTGTACAATATAATAAATGAATGGAAGAAAATGTTTTTATCTTTTCTCACAGATAAGGGTACCAGAAATAAAACTTTCATTGTAGTCGTTTTACTTTGTAGCGATTTGATAGGAATATATTCCACCCCCGTTTAACAACATTTTCGCCTTTATGGTGACGTGTTTGGAAATTACAAGACCTTTTTTTTTCAATTCTACTTATACACGGGTTTCGAAATTTGGATAAATTTTTGAAGAAGAAATGCACTTTCGGCTTATACACGGATCGACTTATATTTGAAAATGTATGATAGCTATATTGTTAGATTCTTCTAATCATTGTTTAAATCACGAAAGTAATTTTAATTTTATACAATTTATTACATTTACCAATTTTGAAATTTTTACTATTATAAAAAATTGTATTAATTATCTTCATTAATAATTGATTACATGTACATTGAAACTAAATTAAAGAATAAAACAATTAAAAATACAGTTATTTCTTTTCATTATTATTATAATTCATTTATATGAAGTAATCTTATTATTTTATTAGTTCAGAAAAAGCAAAAAGGCAAATTTCTTTCAAATTTTAATACTAAATTCATAAAAAAATTATAGAAATGAAAAACAGCATCAATAAAAAATAACTTTAAGAGCAACCTAATTATAAGCAGATTTAGTCGATTGGAAGGCAAATTACACTAGAAACTAAATGCATCAAATAAAGTTCTTTAAATATTACGTGGACGAATATCAACCGAAACATGATGTGTGGAAAACCTTGAGTGAGAATATTTAAAAGACTTCTCTCTCTCATGTGTAAATAAAAGTTATAAAAAAATAAAGATTTCTAAATCTGTTTTCATACAACTTTATGAAACGAAAATTTTGTATTGTGCATAAATTTTAGTGTAGCGCGGCAGGTGTGAAATTTTTGGTTAGAGATTAATTTTGTTAGAGCACTGTAACGTATCAATTTGTATAAGTATCCGTTTATTAAATACACTAAAGTTACATATTTAACTTTCGGCCTTGACTCCAATTGGTTAATAATTCCAATACGAAGTAAATAATTGAAAGAGTTAATCCAACTCCGAGAACCGTAAACGCTCCAATTAAATCAGTAAGATCGAGAGGGTGAATTGTAGAGCTTTCGGTTTGAGTACAGATCTCATAAAATAGAACGGATTCTGCTTTCTGAAGAGACGAGAGCCCACCTTCATTAAAACGTTGAATCCTAAAAATAAAATAATACATATGTATTTATCGCAGCATAACTAAAATATCAATAGTTTTGATTGGGATGTATATCATATATAGATAGTACAATATAGATATAAAGTATGGGTATTTACTCATACTCGATTTTTTGAGCACACTCAATTTTTACCACAAAGATCGCTATGAAGCTTCATTTCACTTGCCGATAAAGTCGTAGTAGGATGGGAAGTTACACGAAAGCTGAGCTCTCTCATATGCATCTGGCTTACGGGGCTGCCGATTGCAGTGGACGAGCAGCACAGCGGTAGTAGGCTCAACGTTGCCCCAGAAGGCAAACTCTCAGCCACGCCTTCTTTGCACGCTTTTAGAAGAGATTGTCATTTATCGTGCACACACAAGTACGTAAGCTAAAAGTAAGTCCGCCAAACAACGAGAAAACTGTGCTGGACAGAACAATCTCGATTCCAGTTCGCAGGCTATTGGGAGCACAGACGTCTTAAGACTCTCTATACAAAAGTAGGCTCTACATGAGATCTTTAAAAGTAGAGTGTATACACCATACATTGTCAAATATTTGTTCAAGTGGTAATTTGAGCACAAATAAATGTGCATGACTCTTAATCTCAAAAAACCTAGGTACAAGCCAGCTCGACCGATGACCGCATTTCGACTAAATGAATTGAATGATTGCGTATGGCATTTGGTGTAGACATGGACAACTGACATCACATAATAATACAGTTATACTCTTTGTGCCAGTTGACAAGCAGTTTGAAATTCCTTGTGTTTCGGAGAATGTGTGTGGGAGTAATATTAGACCATATTAAAATTATCCGGATCTTGATCTTATTAAAACTGAGTCGAGAACGAAACGAAGCCCCCCACCAGTTGTCCCATGCCTCAAGACGACCCTGATGGTGTGTCATGTCGGGATGTCCTATACGACCGTCTGGTGGATCTTGCATACTAACGACGTGCAGTCCTATTTTCCTTTTAATATTTTTTTCTATGTTTTTTTGCTTTTTAAGGGTATTAAACATCTTTTATTATCTTATTCGTGTCCTGTCTGTCTTTTGTTTTGTATCATCACTACCGCGCCAGAAGAGCGTTTCCGACCATGTATTCCTAAGTGATTTCCCACCACCTAAAATTAGTGTATGTGTCCTAAAAGTTTGTAACCTCTGTACTGATACACCCTGTATAGTAAAAATTTAAAAAGTTTTAGTCTATGGAGGATTGAACTCCCGAACCTCTCTCTTCCCCCTGTGTACACCACTGATTGAGGGTATTTACTTACGGTCACATCGAAAACGAAAATATTGCATTTAATTAAAGTTATTAAATAATGCTCATTTAATTGAATCCTATTTTTACGTTTGATATTCCTGCCAGTATCCATCCAAAAGTTTCAAAAATCATTTTATTTTAACTTAAGGAAGAAAAAGTTGTTTATTTATTGAACGTTTTCCGGTTGTTATACCTGTTCAGCGCAAAGTTCATCATTTTACATAAATATTCCTCGAAATTTTAAACCACGATCACAGATGAAGAGGTTGAATCCAGTTATTCTCAACATCTACACCACACTTTGAGACAGACAAATTTAACGTTCGGTAGCCGTTCTACACGATGAGACTTTAAAGTATCCGACTACGTTCGGAACCGTGATTTTGCAAAAGCGCATAAATGGATAATATTTATGATATTTAGTGTCACTTAGATTAGAAAATGTACATAAAATTGTTTTAAGAGTATTATTACAACAAAAAATTATTTAAGTACAATATTTTGACAAAAAATGAACATAGAATGACCCATTTTCAAAATATTCTCCTTCTGTGAAAAATGCTTCTATCATAATAATATTTTGTCTGTATGCAGCTCAGACCTCTGTACAGAGGGTCAACTAGAATTTAATATATAACTTTAAAGTGGGTTTATGCATGTTTTACGACAACAGAGGAGAGAAATTTTAAGAAAAAAACCCCGATAATTATTTCAATGGGTTGTAACTCTGAAAATAATGTGAATTTTTCAAAAAAAAAGTTCAGACTCTCTGGAGAAGTTTTTACTTTATATATGCAAACTATTATTATTTTAGAAGCATTTTTATAAAAGGAGAACATTTTGAAAAAAAGGTTATTCTTGGTTATTTTTTTTTCCAAAATATTGTACTTAAATAATTTTTTTTGTCAAAATGTCCTTAAAACAATTTTATAAATGTATTACAATCTAAGTGACACTAAATATCATGAAAATTATCCATTTATGCGCTTTTTTAAAATCACGGTTCCGAACGTAGTCGGATACCTTAATAGAAACAAAAGATATAACTATGCTATTACCGAATCTAATATATATTTTTAATCAATTGTCAAATTTTTGAGCTGCGAAAAAATCTGCTTTAGAAATAATTTGAAAATATTTTTAATTAATTAATAATTTTATGTCAAGTTATAATAAAAAAGTAAATGAATAATTAAGAAAGTTAATTTTTGGAAAAATGGATTTTATATATCACCGTTGCTCGAGTTCACTTGAGAAGCCCCCGCCCGTGGGGACCTCATTTCTACATTATCTACGCGACATGTTTCTGTGGGGAAGAACGAAGAACCACTCAAATTATTCATTTTAAAACCTGTTTATTAAGGTCTTAGCATAAACACAATACACAACAATAATAATTAAGTAAGTTGATCTAGAATGAGAAGACGCAACACGTATTACCAAATAGTCGCGCACTTGACCACTGAATCTAATTTTATAAATTTCTCGTATCATTAATATACGCTTTTTCCTTATAGCTTATATAAAACTACTTACCGCTATATCCTAGATCAGGAGTGTCCAACACGAGACCCACGGGCCGCATGTGGCCCGCCAGTACGTAAGTTGCGGCCCGCCGATTCTTTAAAAAAATTTTTAAGTATCAGGTTTATAAAGTTTTTTCATTTTGAAAATTATTTGAGGGGAAATTTATATATATTGGGTTGGCAACTAAGTAATTGCGGATTTTTTTAAGAAAATCCAAGACAATTTTTTCATGGAACTAAATAACTTTATTCTGTAATGAATTGCCCATTTTGATCAATGACCTTTTACCATCTTTCAGGCAGCATCATAATCCCACGTTCATAAAACTTCTGGTTTTTATTAGCAAAAAACTGAATCACGTACGATTTGACATCATCACCATTATTGAAATTTTTACCATTCAAGGAGTTTTGTAAACAAAAAATAATCAGATGGTTCAAGGTCAGGACAATATGGTGGATGTGGCAAAACATCCCAACCAAGCTCCAATAATTTTTGCTGAGTAACCAAAGATGTGCGTGGCCTTGCATTGTCATGATGGAATACAACACCTTTTCGATTTATCAATGCGGGCCGCTTTTCTTCAACTGCAATGTTTAATTTCGTTAGTTGTTCAATGTAGACATCAGAATTGATCGTTCGGTTGGGTGGTAAGAGTTCAAAGTAGACAATTCCTTTGTAATCCCACCAAACTGATAACAAAACCTTCTTTTGATGAATATCAGCTTTTGATGTTGTTTGAGTTGGTTCAACTGGCCTGCTCCACGATCTTTTCCGCTTGATATTGTTGTAAACAACCAACTTTTCATCGCCAGTTATCAGTCGTTTTAAAAATGGATCATTTTCATTACGTTTATTTAGCAAATTGCAGCTGTTAATGCGTTGCGTTAAATGCGTTTCTTTCAGTTCGTGAGGAACCCATATATCGAGTTTTTGAACATAGCCAAGTTCTTTTAAGTGATTTTCAATGCATGTATGTGATACATGAAGCTTCTCTGCAATCTCACGTGTTGTACTGTGACGATCCGAATCGATTATTGCTTTGATTAGGTCGTCATCAACTTCAACTGGACGACCAAAGCGTTTTTCATCTTTGAGTGAAAAATCACCAGAACGAAATTCGGCAAACCAATTTTGACATTGCCGTTCTTTTAAGGCTTCGTCACCATAAACAGCACATAACTTTTTATGAGCTTGCGATGCGTTTTTCCCTTTGCGGAAATAAAAAAGCAAGATATGACGAAAATGTTCCTTTTGATTTTCCATTTTTCAACGAACGCCAAACGAAAACTACGCAACCGATCAAAAAACTTTTTTTACTGATTGACAGCTGAATTGCCAACTATCAAATAACAAAATGTGTTTTACATTTGTACTACTTCTGAAAACTTAAAAATCCAACTGAGGCCATCTATGAGTGAAATCCGCAATTACTTAGTTGCCAACCCAATATATATAAATCTACAATGTATTTGCCTGTTACCTGTTCTTGTTTTAAAATAAATCTTTTTTGATAATAGAAATGTTCTTTAGATTAAAATAGATTTATATTTTATCAAACAGTTACATTTGATTTTACTATAGTAAATTACTTTAGTAAATTTCGAATTGCATTATGCATATCCTTTACTATGGGAGGTACATGATTCGTGTGTGAGACTTTAATTTCTCCTCCTCTTTTTCTGTTTGGAGTGCTCGAAAAGCAAGAGGCAGTCAGAGATGTTTTTTATAGTTTAAAAAATATTCAGAATGGTTAAGATGTAGGGCAATATATACTTAATCGGTTGCGAATGACAGCATTATCAAATTTCAACAATGAGTAACGAAAGATCAATTCAAAAGAAACAGCGTAATTTTCAAGAAAATGGCATCTGTAATATTTGAAACATTATTTGATCATTGCATTATTATATTATATAAACATTATTATATTATCTATGTCTGTATACATGAAAAACAGTGTATACAAAAAATAAAAATAATTCATTCTGTTTTAAATTTTCACTCAATAAATGTTTTTTTGTTCCTAAATCTGATATAAAGGTACATATTTTTATGTGCAGCCCGCGAGATTGTAATATTTTTCCGAAGTGGCCCGCAAGGTCATTTGGGTTGGACACCCCTGTCCTAGATAATCACAGCTACGTTTTTTATCTGTTCTGATGTGTCTGTAATCCGACAGTATTCGTTATAGCCTCGAACCCACTTTGGTTCGTCAATACAAGCACGGCTAGTCTGTTTCACGGAATTAGGATTCTTCTAATTTTATCTCCAATCACTTTACAGCTAACTCTCTACTTAGCGACTTCGCTTCCCACTCAACAATCACTTCTGCGCATAGACATAGACCCGGACATATACTCCGTTCTACTGCTAACTTCCAATATATAATATATATAATTCCTAATTTACATAACCCCGTTCTTCTTCTTGAGTTGGTTGGAAATAATTGCCATTTCGGCTCTAAAGAAACTCCAAGAGGACATTAATAGAAATCGCAATGAAAGCCCCGTTACACACTAAAATATAAAGGGAGCTTCAAGCGAAAACTTGCTCTGTTGCGATCAGAGATCTTTATATCAACGAGTAAAGATGTAACATATTTATTAGTAAATTTACCGTTAGCTTTATTGATTTGTCGATGATATGAGACTAAAAATATTACACTGAACCACTACTAATGATCTGAACATTTTGATTATTGCACAACCATCCTGGTGCTAAGTACAAAAAAAAAAATAAATTATAGTTTAAAAAACTAGAAAAAACGCCCTTCTATAGTTTATCGAACTAAGTTGTAACTTAATCTTTTGGTCGCCAAATTTGGAAATGGAATCTGAAATTAGTCGCCAAATGCGGGATGGGCTCTGAAAAGAGGAAATCCTTAATCTTGATGACTCTGATCAGGACAATGGAACAAAATTTTTAGATTATTGTATTGTCATCGGTCCTGGACAAGTGAGAAAAATTTCGAATTAATCTGACCATTTAAAGTGGGTAAAAATGGAGTTCAAAGATTCCGTTACATCAGTGTTTCTCAAACTGTGGGGCGCGATAACGTTACGAGGAGGGAGCGAGCATATCGAAAATAAAAGATTTAAAAAATAATTAATTTGCTAGAATGAATTAAAACAATATACTTTCAGATGTAATAAAAAATGCACTTTTACTCTGATATAATTTATATGCGCGCGTGATATTAAGTCATCAAAAATAAAAACTACTTCAATACCTAATTAGCTATCTTTGATCCTATAACCAAATTTGATTTGCTGTAATCCCATGATGAGAGATTTTTATTACGTTTTCTTTTTAAACCCCAAATACTACTCTTTCAGAGAAAAAACAAATCTCAGACCCTGAATCGAAAAAAATTAGGAACATAAAAAATTCATCATTGTAATTATTTTTGAAATACTGCACATTATAGCTGTAATCTGTTTTTGCTAATAATCTGTTTGACCTTCTAAGTTATTGGTATAGTTAGTTATGACACCTCTCTTATGTGTTGGTTTCTCATTTAGGGAAGTTGTAAGTAATGTATTTGTCTGTTGCGCTTTTTTCCATGCAAAAGAGTTTTACGATATTTGGAAAACCACGGAGAGCACTTTGAAGGATTACTTGGCCAAGACTTATTTTTATGAGTATTCTCTAACATATAATGAAAAACGTTTTACGCATTTTTTAGCAGTAATATACATATTATCATAATGAATACACTTTTAACCCGGAAGAGGTCACGTGGGACACACAGGTCACGAAATCGTTAATTCTTGCAAAACTGCTTATTTGTTACCAAAGAAAAATTGAAAAGTCCTTGAAAATAGGTAAGTTTACTTTCTCTTAATTAAATTATTTACTAGAATCAGGATTTGTATCGTGTACAATAAAATAATTATAAAAAAAAGGATTGGCGTGACCATTAATGCTAGTATCGAGTGTGTGTCTTCCCCCGAGATAAAATAATTTGAAGTCTTCTCGCTTTAAATATTAAAAATAACACAATTATTCTTCATCGGAATTTTATATTATTTTTCATAGTTTAACATTAATTCTAAATGCTAATTCTGTGAGGCTTAAAATTACAGTTCGCTTAAAACTAATTATAAAAAGAACATTCATTTTAAAATATCATTTTACATTTTCGTAAACATTGTCACGCATTTGGGTTTACTCTCCTGACAATTCAGCTATTTATGAAGAATGTTTTAGTTTTTTAAAAATTGAACTCGTTTGAAGAGCGGGTACTTCAGACAGTATAATTTTAATGTATCAGTGCTGCACGAGATATTTTATAACTAATTTATTAATACTAAATTAAGAGCAAGTTAAATAAGTATTAGTGACTTCCATGGGCTTTTCTTGCAGAGGAAAGGTTTTCGAAGGAAGGTTTACGATTAGAAATTGATACTCTGAGCGTATTTTCTATATTTGGCTGAAATCTATATTTTGTCTTGAAAGCAGCTACCACAGTTTGCAATCTGTTCCAATTTAAAAATTCGAGAAAGAAAAATAAAATATATATTACTTAAAAGTTATATATATATAAAATTTAATATACTTATCTTATTAATTTGTACGGCTTATAATTAAGATTGTTTTGTAGCTTTAGCGTCAAAGTGCATTATTATTGTATAATGGGGGGCGATAAAAATTATGATTGAAAAGTTGGTCACCAGTTTTGAAAATTTCAGAAGCACTGCGTTACATACAAGGGAAGCTTATAGAAGGGTGCTAATGACAATGCACTTGGAAAATACTTAATAACATTTCATATGGAATGATACTAAAAAATTGTAATGTAATATCTAACAAATAATTTTTCCCCTGTAAAAAGACAATTTAAGAGAATTCTTATTTTGTAGAAGTACTATGTTTTTGCTTCCGCAACGAACTTATCTTCTCCAACCCTAATAATTCTGTAAATATCGCAATAGTATTTAAATACTTACCCAATATTAAAATGATTAACAAATGAATTTGAAAGTTCATTTCTGGAACCGAGAGCTATGTACGCTGCACAGAAATCTAAGGGAATGACTCGAATACCGCATTTGCCAGTCAACTTGAACCTCTCTCCGATAAAATATTTTGTGTGTCCTGTTTCGCCCACTATCACAGCTTTGCCTTGTTCCACTGGGTCCATCCAGGGCGGAATACCCTCGCCAATATATTGCAAATTTTCTTTAGCTCTTAGAAACACAGGTTCAAATGTTGTGTTAGTCAACCTCTATATGAAAGAAAAGGTGAATATTTGTAATACTATCAAAATTTTATGTGAAAGTTTATAATATTCTGGATAAATTCTCAATGTTAGATGAAATTAAAAAATCAATTTACCTTTTTTTTGCTTAATTAAGAATATTATTACTTAGTTATATTTATTGTAAAAGATTTACATTATGGCGTTTTCGCGATAGATTTCACAATTTTGAGTGATTTTCTTTGTAATAGAAACGACACCTGAGAGATATCATTTAACACATCAAGCTTCCAAATGAAAATTTAAAAATCCAGAAAAATTTAATATGATGTAAGATTGTAACGGGCCTATCCGCGAACCTCTCACTAATCCTCGTGGGAAAATTAATTTCTTTTAAATGTTGTTCTATTGAAAACTTTCTCCCGAAGAAGACATTTGCAAATGAAGGCTTATATTTAAGCATTAACTTTTTGGAACGAAGGAAGAGAGAGGTTAGGAGTTAAATGATAGAAGTTAGTGATTAGCGTAAAGTAGTGGAAAGCTAGTTGAGAGTGGCTCGATGATTAATTACTTAATATTTAAAATTGTTAATGGACGATTTAGTCTATAGGTTATATTTGAATAACATCGACCACACGGGGCATATAGCTGAGAAAAGAATTACGGTAATTCAGACCGTAATCAAAGAGTTCTAAGCGT
Organism: Trichonephila clavipes; assembly: GCA_019973935.1. Classification (NCBI taxonomy): domain Eukaryota; kingdom Metazoa; phylum Arthropoda; class Arachnida; order Araneae; family Nephilidae; genus Trichonephila; species Trichonephila clavipes. Next base: position 20,452 of record BMAU01015529.1, read on the forward strand.
TAGTTAACTGAATCATTATAAATTATTAAGTATCCTTTCTGACTTGTAGTTGCTCCTATACTTTATAATAGTGTGCATTTCCTACTCTGGGTTGTTGAAATTTAGTAAATGAATAATAAACAAGAATTGTTCTGACTATGGCTGATCTTTGTTCTAACTCCCAAACATCAATGAACGGGGTGGCTCGGTCATTACAAAGCTTCCTATTTTACACCACGAGGTGGATTTTTCAATTTTATCACCAGGTTATTTAAGCCCAATTCAGTATCATTATATAAAATTAATTTTTCAATTTTCCCCCCCAAATTACTGCTACTCAATAAAACGAATCTATAGGAATACGTGCAATGGATTAAATTCATGAAGGTCACTTGATACATGCAATCACGTATTCTCCATTGAATTCAAAATTGGCATTACATTCATATATATATACTTATTGTTCTACTTATAAAATTTAGATAAAATTTTGAATTTGATAATTGGATAAATATATTCCAAATATTAAGATTCTTTATAAAGTTTTTCAATATTAAAAAAAATCTTATATTGTGTACTTTTGAGTAAATATGCACCTTTAACTCAAGTGCATTTTGTTTACATATGTGTGCTATTAGAGTTGAAAAATGTTGATTTTTTTTAAAACAAAGTTTCTGTAAAATGGAAAATTTGGCAACAGCAAAATGATGAACGGATTAGTTGGAACGTGATTGCAGTTATCATGTGACCACGGCGCTACATGAATTTAGCCTCTATTAGCCACTATTTAATTTTATAAATCCATTGATGTCAGTTAAACTTTGAACGAAGTTTGGTTACAAGATCTCTTTTATTTCAAGGCAAAACGCATGTAATAAACTTTCAAACTTTTACTACATTTCAGTCATAGTTATTTTAATCAATTTTATTATGTTTTTGCGATAATGTTTGGTTTGGATTACCTCATTATTTCGTAACCAAGTTAATAAAGTAAATTCAATAAAGTAAGGGGGAAATAATTGCGACAAAAGAAAGATATTTATTGTTTGTAGATTAAAATATTTGGGATAAATTATTGTGTCTGATTCTGTAGTTTGAAATTAGCCGTATAGGTACATCGCTTCCGGCTCATTTTACAAAGAAAAAAATGGCACAAAAAAAAAGATTAACGTAGATAACGTACAAGAAAAAATTAATGGGAAAAAATGGGCCAGCTTCAGATAGGGTTACGAGAAATAAAACTGTCATCATTGGCGTCTGTCGTTTTACTTTACGGAAATTTTACTGGAAAATATTCGACCTGTTTTACCAGCTTGCCAACTTTCCGCCCTCATGGCATTATAGGATGCTTTTTTAAATTTGGTTAACATACGTGTTTCAAATATTAGGTAAATTTTTGAAGAAAAAACACACTCTTTGCCTATACACGGAACGACGTATATTCAGAAATATACGGTATATCAATTTCATGGAAAAGTGAACAAATTGATTAATTTATTCCTTACATTATTTAAGGATTTTAAAATTCAAACAGAAGACATACCGCCATGCAGAGGTAAGGAAATGAATTCGCATAGGTCCCTATTTCTACGGACTTGTCTTTCATCAGATCCTCCAAGCTCTCATATTTTGGTTTCATTTTGAAAGCTGCATAAGTAGATATAATACTTCCCTGATATGAGTTCACAAATACCAGGCATGCCACTAACCATACACCTTGGACGAAGCGGAAACTGGGGGTATTCCATATTTGTTTCAAATGCCAGCTGTTCTTCGCACCAAAATCTACAATGAGAGCATTCTAAGCAAAATCTTTAGAAAATCAAAACTCTTGAAATTTGACATAACAGTATTTTGTCTAGGTTATAAAATATCACCTTATATACTTACCTTTTCCAATTAAAGACATCAAAAAGAGCCATAAGTATCTTAGAAGTGCTTCAGCTTTCTTTTTCTTGTCAGAAAATGGTAAGATTGAGTATATTAAGCCTGTTGCTCCGGCAGCAATAACAATGCTTGAGAAAAAGGACAACCAGACCTACAAAAATAATATGTGTATCACCCAGATAGAACGGAATTTGAAGCAATTTTAACTATCATCTCAGGACGTAAAATAATTTTGATGCAACTTTCAAAATTAAAGTACATTAATTTTTTTTTTACAAAATAACTTATTATTTAAACTTTTTGTATAAGCACCACCTTGAAAATATTTGAGCTGTAACTTTTCCAAAATGGGTGTAATTACTAGAGTGTTTGATCTTTAGTCTATTAATAAACTTAAGGAAATAATCTTTGAATATTTTCTGTTTTTTCTATTCGTGTAAAACCAATAACAGTTGAATATTTCATTTTATAATTAAAAAAGAAGTTTCATTAACTTCTAATCATACAAACATTTAGTCATTTTTGTTAACGTCATGCTTCTAAGCTGTACTTGGGCTTTTGCCAACAGACCTTCTAATTGACATTGTTATTTTGACACGTGAAAAACTACCGTCTTTGTTTTTTAAAATTATCTTAACATCAGGCCTTTTTTAAAAAAATTATCTTACATTATTTATTGAATTAAACCCTTTTTTAAAAGTTGTTTTAAAAATAGTATTATTTTCTTCATCATATTTAATAATGTGACAGCAAAAATCATAAGCACAAATGTTAGAAGGGATGAATGATTTGACTTAGATTTTTTTGTTATTAACGCATGCTTATGAAATGCACCAGGGCTTTTGTCAACAGACCTTGTAATTTTAAACCTTGGTAAGTGATGAAGACAACATTTGAGCTGGCACCTCACTCACCAAATTTTCACATCACGACAACGTAAGAACTTTGAGCATAAGCATATTTAATATCATCCCTTCCCAACATAATCAAGGAGGAAAATTCATCTTCTGTCATCCGAAGACTGGAGCACATTAAGTAAAAGTCTGTCTTGGCTCCATGCCTGTTAGTGTTAGCTGGAAAAAATGGAGTGACCTTCACGCCTTGGGTGGATCTCACAGGAGTATACGCTCCAGACGAACTTTGCTCACTCCTCCCTGGAACATTCGTCAATGGATCCCATCCCGTATCAATATATACGGAAATAATCTGGCTGACACTCTTGCAAAGGAGGGGCTAGACCATCTTGTGTCTCTTCCATCTCGAATCTCCCATATTTAGCCTTATTCTCAAGGTAAAAGGCCCAAAATAAAGAAAAATGGTTAAAACCTCCATTTCATAAATGGCATAAAAGCAAAAGACTAGGGATTTCTTTATCTCTTCCTTGTGACAGACAGTCCAACAATTGTCTGTATTGACTTGCCAGAACACTTGACTGAAGGCAATAAGGGGTTTCCTACCTGTCCTAAACGCCAGCTAGAACAGGCTTCACCTCTGCTTATCTTGGACTGGACTGGGAAGATATCCATGATAGTCTTCTTCTAGTATTGAATTTCATTAAAGTCAACGGTTTCACTGATCTGGTCTGACTTCGTCTGACCAGACGAAAGGATTTGAGCTCACGATTCTACAACGCCATTCACGAGTTCATGACCATGACATCTCAGCAACCATGGCGAAAAGCATCGAACGCCGTCCTGTCCCTCTTGCAAATCAAGAATGGTTTTTAAAATCATCTTTAAGGAATTGTTTGACATATACAGGGGGATTCGCTACCAGATCGACAAACTTGCAGGGTGTGTAGGGGGTACAGAGACGATTAGGAATCGCATAGGAATGCAAGGTTATAAATGTCGTAGTTTAGAGCTATGGCACAAAGAAGAGAAAAAGAAGAGAAACATTAAAGAGACAGAAAACACATTTTATTGAAAGTTTGTATTATAACAGGTATTCGAAACTGTGTGAACTTCTTATGGGGCCACATAAAGAGTTTGGTATAAGACCTTTTTGCAGTTGAGGATCGCATCGTTCGAATATCTCAAGCTGCCGACAGGATGCGTGACATGCCAGGAATCTTGCAGAACGTAAGAAATTCCATGCAGTGCCACTGTCAGGCGGCCAGTTAAATTCTGGTCAAAATTTCGAGCATCTGTTGCACTGCGACTTTTCAATGAAATGTTTTCTGTCCCTTAAATGTGTTGCTGGTGCTGTTCTTTTTCTCTGCATTTTTGCACATCGCTCGCAACTACGGCAATTCCGACCCTGCTTTCCAAAGTGATTCTGAGTCATCTCTGTACCCCTTGCCCACCCTGCACGTTTGTCGGTCTTGTAGCGAATCCCCCTGTATAATTAATTTAGATGCAGATACATATTTTGATAATTGGAATCCAAGTTTAGATTTCAAAGTGCTGGAAGAAGTCTTATTTGATATTATTCGGCAAAATATTGAAATATTTTTTACATATTCTTTTTAGTTATAGAGCATGAAGGTGTAAAAAGTAATCTTTATATTTTTACTGAAGAACGTGTACTGAGCAATTAATGACTGTTTTTTTATACCTTGCTTACCGAACTCTGGATTAATAAGTATGCATCTATTGCAAGACTATGGGCCCAAGACAGTGGCGCACACAAGGAGGGGGGTCCTTGGAGTCCGGAGCCCCCCAAAGCCCTTGATTTTTTCCGATTGATCATAATTCTAAGTATATAGTACGTAAAATTTAATTAAGTATTTGTTATTTATGATTAATTTTATTAATTAATGCTAATTATTTATTCAATAATTAGTTTTCCCCCCCGAAAATTGACAAAATCAAAAGGAGCATGATACAAGAATGATGAACTTTAGACCCCGGGCCCCCCTTCCCCCCCTTGAAAAATTCATGTGTGCGCCACTTGCCCAGGATATAATCTTTTTGAAACAGGCGTGTCAATGCATTACTTTTCTTTTTTCCTAAGCATTTATTACACATAACGATAAAAGTTGGAAAAAATTGCGTTTATCAAAATTGTATACAAATATTCAAATGTGTCACCTTTAGTATTTTAATATTCATAAACTAATGCGAGAAAACAGTTGAAATTGTAACCGAAAATATCTTTAACCTCTTAAGCGGTTGGCCCATACAATGTACAGGATATCGAAAGTTTTGGCTGCAACTGGTTTGCCTGTATGGTACTGATATTTTCTTTCTTTCTTTAATTTGAGCGTATTTTTAATTTTGATGGCGTAGTATTTAGTGATATATTTTGAAAAGGTGTTGTAGTTTATCCATGGTACTGTAATGCTTTTCGACTGGCATTTATTTTGTAGTGAAGGCAGAATTGGCATGTTATTTAGCTATAAACAATAAAAAATGTGCCTTTTTTGAAACATTTTGGGTAAAAAAAAATTGTCCTCTTAAGGGGTTAATGGGAAGGTCGTTTTTATTTACGAGCAATGCGAAGTAATCATTATAAGAACCCTTGAAATGCATATATTGAATGAGTAGATTACATCTTAACACAGCAGGGTGAAAAGATGGTTGTTGCCAGTCTTATTATCATCATTGGCTTTAGCGCAGTGCTTCTCAAACTTTCAGTGTTCGTGACCCAATTTTCAGTCTTGATTTTCATCGCGCCCCCCTTATACAATAATAATGTATTGAAAGCAATAATAATGTACTTTGACTCTAAAGCTGCAATACGGCTTTAATTATAAAACGTACAAATTATCAAGATACGTATTAAATTTTATATATAATTTTATGGCATGCCAATAGGGCCACTGATAATTATTAAACTTGTTCTTAACTTAGTTCTATTAAATTAATTATGAAACATATTGTGTAATACTGATATATTTATAAGCGTATTATATCAGTGTAAATGTGTATTTTATTTTTTATTATGTCAGAATGTATTTTGTTTCTTTTTACTTTCAGAAAATTAATAGTTTTATAAAATAATTTTTGTTTTCTACTTTTCGATATACTCGCGCCCCCCCTTGAAGGGTTATCACGCCCCCCCTAGAGGGGTGCGCCCCACAGTTTGAGAAACACTGCTTTAGCGTTTGACGTCAAGGCACAAATTTGGGTTTTAACTTCTGAACAATGTAAGCATAGTTAAACATACTTTTTTTTTAAAAAAATAAATAATGGATTAAAAAGGGTAAAAAAAAGAGCAGTTTTAAATTTTTTTATTTTGTTAGGAAAACGTTTAAAAAAGATTAAAAAAACAACGAAATTCTTACAATGATGGAAAAAACTCGAAATATAAGAAATGGATGCTTATTAGCAGGAACTAAACCTGTGGCTAAGACTAGTTGAGAGAAATCTAGAGGTGAAACAAATCGGACAACTCTTCCTCGGTTTTCATCAATGAAGAATGGTCCTCCTATATCTGTTTCCTACAAGAAAATAATAAGTGAATAAGAATGGGGTTCCTTTAAAGTTAATTAAAATTCACAAGAATATAATTGCATTGAGGGATATTATTTTAACAAATATTTCATTCTTATTTCCTTGTAATCAATTTCGACTGTTGTACAACTAACAGTAAAAAGGATTTTTTTTGATAAAAATTTAGTGACATTTATGAAAAAATAAGTTTTTTAAAGTTAATTAATAGTATAAAAAAATAACATATTGGCCGGATAAGTGGCGTAGTTGGTTTGGCGCTGGTCTTCAGAGGCGGCATAAGGCGTGGGCGGTGTGGGTCACTGCCCACGGTCTCGCAGTTCATAGGGATCCGCGACTCAAAGCCGGAATAAAGTAAAGGAAAAGTAATGAAAATCCAAAAGTGCACACACACCACATGGTTTTTTTATTAATAATAAATTAGAAACTCTATCTTGTTTTCGCCATAAGATATCCATAAATTGATATATATACCGACTTTTTTTAAAAAGATATTCTATTTATCGGTGCACGAAATCATATGAATAAATAATTCGTGAAAATATTGTTTTCTATTTTCTTTTAATAAAATTTCTCAACTTTGTCTTTTTCGCTCATATTTAGTCTTACAACATTAGCAGGATTTAAGCTGCTATCGCGGGGACTCCCCGATCACAGAGACGGGGCATAGCTCTTATCATTAGAAAGCCAAAGTATCGCATGCAGACGCAATCTCTCGTCATGTTTCTATATCATATTATAAATTTTAAAATGTATTTGATGTGAGAATAAATAATATTGGTACTGGGCATTTTTCATAATTTATCAATTATGTCAGGCTTAGGTATTAAGAGAAATAGAGGTAAAGGGAGAAAATGGGAACCTGATGCAGCAAAAAGAAAGCGAAAAGAGTTGTATCCAACCAGATTTAAAGTTCAGTTATGATGAAATTTTTCGGTCAGATTGAATCTGGCAGTACGGAATCAAATTAATCGGTTCTTTCGACTTCTCAACAGCATTTATTCGTAGCCAATTCTCCGTTGAATTTGGAAGTTACTCCAGATACACCGACTGTTGATACCGAACGACGAAAATCGGAAACAGAAATAGGATCAAAAGCTTGCCAATCATAATCTGAGGCTCAGATTTCTGTGTTCACGTTGAGTAACATAAGTCACAATCAAGAAGATAAAATTGAGTGTAGTTCTTCGCCTGTGAATAGAGATGCCTTTGAGGTAGTGAAACAAGCATTTTCCAGTTTTGACCTGGGATTGCGTACGCTTCCCATGACAGATGCTAAGTGGTCACGATTAAGTTCAAAGTGATCCCACACATCAGTTAAATAATACTGATGAATATTATCCTGAAGATGACGATTATAGACACTTTTCCAATTTCATTTCTCACGAAAACTATATAATGGTGAAATTCTACGTCATCGCTGGTTAGCTTATGCGTTCTAAAAGTAAAGTTTTCTGTTTTCCAAGTAGGCTATTTGGCAAATTCACAAACTCAAATGGTACAGGAAGAGTGCTGTGATTGGAAACACTTAAGAGTATTTTACACAGGCACGAGAATACTAAAGAACATATGGCCTATATGTTCCAATGAATAACATTATAGAAGGGAATAATACCCGAAAAAACATTAGACCAAGAAAACGGAAGGCGAATTCTTGAATCTCAAATGCATTGGTATAATTTGTTTCAGAGATTAATTGATATGATAAATGTCTTAGCTTCTATCATAATTTGTAGTGCAGAGGTCACAGAGAATCTCTCAAAACAGATGAAGACACTAAGGATTCTGTGGAAACTTTATAGACTTATTTAAATTGATATCTAAATATGATCCTATGTTACGGGACACATAAATCGCATTGATAATAGACAACTTGCATTATCTAAGACACGATATTGAAAATGATATGTTCACAATCATGTCAAACACAGTTATCAGTGAAGTGATTGGTAGTATAAGAGAAGCAAAATATTCTTCTTTTTTTACTCGACTGCACTACAGACTGTAGTAGAATTTAACAAATGTCGGTCAACTAAAGATATTGTAGTACATCAACCGGAAGTATAGAAGAAAACTTGATCGGATTTTTCTTGCTGTCACTGAAACGACAGGAGAGGATATTGGACCAATGCAATGGCTTAGACATTCAGAACTGTAGTGGACAAGGATACGACAATGTAGCAAATAAGCTGAGCATAAATAATGGAGTTAAAACTCGAATATTAAATATAAATCCCAGGGAATTTTTCCCACCTTGCGGTCGTCATAGGTGGAATCTGTTATTGGTAGTCGCAGCTAATTCGTCAGTGGCTACAAAAACATTTTTTTTTGGTTTCATTCAGAATACTTTTTTTGTTGATATTTTCAAGTTCCAGCAAACGCTGGAAAGTTATCAAAGATAAATTAAAGCTTACTATTAAGCCTTTATCAGACACAAGAGGGACAAGCAGAATCGAGGTGGTGAAGGACGCATTATTACAGTTTGATGATGCTGTTGAATGCATAGAAAACTTAAAAAACCAAACGGAACAATTCGACACACTCAGTGGTTGCAATTCCGTTTTAAATGAAATGTTCAGTTTGGAATTTATCGTATCATTACATGAATGGTATGAGTTATTAATGCATGCCAATATATATACCATAAGAAAATTATGGCAATCTGTACAAGCTCATTTATGCATTACTCTTGAACATTTGCGTACATTTTGTAGCTGGATCGAAGAGTATCGACAAACTGAATTTGGAAAATGCTTGTCTGACGCTCGTAAGTCAAGTAGTTATGACTTGCCAAAAGATTTTTAAAATAAAAGGGGTAGTCAAAAAGAAAAGAATGTTTGATTATGAAAGCAGTGTGATCAACGTATACAGTCTGTCAAAAGCCGGTATGAAACAGACTTTTTAATACCATGATTGATTCTGTGATAAGCAATATGGATTCAAGATTTATGTCTTTAAATCAACATTTTGAAAATTTTGATTTTCTCTATGTCTTAAACAGGTTAAAAAATATTCCAAAAGAGCAAATACTGAAAAACTGTTAAGAGTTACAGACTGTCCTGCAAGTAGGTGAGAGTGGTAAAGTGGACTTCCAACTTTACGAATTATATGAAGAATTACAAAATATGATCTCAAATTTACCCAACATCATTACAGACGTGAAACACATCTGCTCCAAAATTTCATAGAGAACGATTTGAAAGAAATTTTTCCAAATATTTATATTCTTTTTCGAATTTTGTCAACAGTGCCTGTAAGTACAGCTTCTACTGAGAAGAGCTTTTCAAAATCAAATCTGATAAAAAATTATGTAAGAAATGCAATGGGTCAGGAAAGACTTTCAGCTATGGCAGATATAGTATCTAAGATAAATTACGAACCAATCATTAAGAATTTCAGCAAAACTTTCAGCAAGTAGAAAATTTCTGTTTCATTAATTTTTTTCTTTTTTTTCACTATTGTTTATTGCGCCAAAGAAATATGAGTAAAAAGTTTGGTTTTTTCTCTACAAATAAGAATTGGTTTTTTATTTTATAAACCATCTTCTTACGCCACCAGAGGACCTCGCAAAATGTATCTTGCCCACATTAAGTTCAAGTCTCGCGCCGCCACTGCAGGCCTTCTGTACCTAAGGTTGCGGAATCAACCTCGGCCCAAGTCGGTGGATTTTCATGATGCAGAAAATCGACAGTGTCCATGTCATATGATTATACTACATGTAAAAAATCCCTTGGAGTGCCCGTTTGGCTTAGGTGCTTTCGTCAAACTTAAAAATTCTAAGTACGGTTTCGCATCGCCAGAGCTCAGGTGCCTCCCTCTGGACGGGAAACTGGGTGTCATAATTACTTGCGGTATTTGGTATCACCTATATGGTATACTACGTCTGCAAAAGTTAAATACCAATGCGCAGCCCCATTAGAGAAGAAGAATAACATTTTAATCGTAGAAATATTGTGTAAAGCAAGTTTAACACATATATAGAAAAATTATTACGCATAGTACATGATTTTTTAAATAGTATAACTAAAGGAAAAACATCGTGCATAATATTTTAAAGAAATAATTAAAAATTTTCAAATAACTTTTTTAAACTGAAGGGTGAAAATGTTGAACTGGCTAAAAATATGCATGGATTATCAATCAAAACTTTCACATATACCTCATAAATCTTATGTCTTACGAGTTAAAAGATTTTTTATATTCGTGTACTCTGTTAAAATAATATTCTTATTTCATAACTTACATTTCGAACCATGGATCCAATCATACCCGTCCATTTTTTATCATTTCCTAATACTCCATACGCTGTCGCCATCTGTAGTTCATAACTAGAAAGAAAGATTAAAACAATATTTCACACACAAAATCAGAGATCTTATTCCTTCTTGACTTGTGACTAGTTAAGATAATTCACAGATGGAAGAAAAATGAGTTTCATTTATATTAAATTTTACATTTTTGGTTATTATTCTATATTGAATAATACATATATTCATACTTAGCGATTTTAATTTACAAGAATGCAATTCAAATCACAGGAGATTTATTTAGATTTTTTTTTAATCATTATAACAATTGAACAATTGAATTATCCATTTAAGGTATCCGACTACGTTCGGAACCGTGATTTTGCAGAAGTGTATAAATGGATAATTTTCATCATATTTAGTGTCACTTAGATTAGAATATATGCCTAAATTTGTTTTAAGGACATTTTGACAAAAGAAATTTATTTAAACATAATATTTTGGCAAAAAATTAATTTAAAATAATCTTTTTTCCAAATGTTCTCCTTTTGTGAAAAATGCTTCTATTATAATAATATTTTGCCTGTATATGGCTCAGACCTCTCTACAGAGGCTTAACTAGAATTTTTGAAATATACAACTTAGAAGTGGGTTTATTCATGTTTTACGACAACAGAGGGGAGCAATTTTAAGAAAAAACGCCAATAATTATTTCAATTGGTGGTAACTCTGAAAATAATGTGAATTTTTCAAAACTTCTAGCTGAACCTCTGTAGATGGGTCTGAGCTATATACAGGCAAAATATTATTATAATAGAACCATTTTTCACAAAAGGAGAACATTTGGAAAAAAGATTATTCTAAGTTAATTTTTTGCCAAAATATTGTATTTAAATAAATTTTTTTTGTCAAAATGTCCTGAAAACAATTTTATGCATATATTCCAATCTAAGTGACACTAAATATCATGAAAATTATACATTTATGCGCTTTTTTAAAATCTCGGTTCCGAACGTAGTCGGAAACCTTAAATACATATTTTTTTGAATCTGTTTGCTTAATAAGGTCAGTTAACAGAATAATGTTTCTGAATCTAATATTGATCTTTTTTCAAAGGTTTAACTTCAAATTTAAAATCAATATAATATTAACAATAAGATCGAAAACATTTAAACTAAATTGGTTATAGAGCTAAATGTGAAGCTAAAACAAAAACATTTTACGTTCTTTTTTTGCTTTTGTAAGATAAGTAAAATAGTCTAGATTTCTAGATCATAGTAAAAAAAAAATTCTTTCTGTTTAACATTATATTCAAGAATTCAAAGCAGAAGGTAAACGGAATACGCTCTGGAAAAACGTTTTCGATTTCATTCAGTGAATTACCCATTAATAAAACCTGTGATTACAAACAAAAGAGAAATTTTTGCATCCGTCAATTTCTTGAATCATTTTGAAGAATTTTTTCTGTGAATACAAAGGGAATAATAAATTGTAGAAAAATGTTTCAGTTTAGAAATATATTAGACCTTTTTGTTCTATATTTGTAAATTGAAAAAATAAAAAAAATGCAAAAATAAAATAAAATAATAATAATAATAAATAAAAATAAAATAGAGCCTAAAGCGAGTTTCTTTTAATTATTAATTAAAATTCATTTTATGATGGAAATTTTTCAATAACGTTCTTTGATTTAGCTTCTCAGATTTTGAAGTTCAAAAATAATTTCCATTTAGATTTTTATTTTGAAAATAGAAATTTTTATCCAAAATTTCTTTTAATATCAATAAAAAAATTAATTGTAAAAAGTTTTTTAATTCTATTTTATAATAGTAATTCAAAAATTGTCTTTAAAATAAATAAAATAGTGTGCAGTAAGAATGAGTCCATACTGTAAAACAGGTGTTCCCAAACTGTGTCGTGCGACTTTTTGGAAGAGGTGACACGAAATTTGGTATAAGTTTATCTTGTACTTAGTTATATTTTGATTCAGGAAGACGACATACTAAGCATGTATTTCAAAACAGGGTGACGTGAATCGAAAATGTTTAGGAACCACTGCTCTCTCTCTCTCTCTAAAATATACATTTCATTAACAGTGAACTTAGATAAATTTTAAGAGCGTATTATCATTATTAATATTTATACTTTATAAATATAAGCCCTATATACGAGGGTTGGGGCATAAGCCATGGCAATTATTTTTTTTCTTGTAGATATGCGAACGGATCACAAACTTATATGTGTCGTGTGGAAGTTCTGCAGGCAAGGTGTGTATGCAGAATATCAGATGGCTCTGTGATAGCTGGTAGTAGCTCAGTGAGGGCTGTGAAATCAGTCAGTTGGTGAGTGCCATGTAAGATGGAAGTAACCCGTGTTGAGCAGCGCGCTTACATCAAAATAGCCGTTCTCCGAGAGAGAAATGAGATGGAATGTCACAGTGAATTAGTGGAAGCCCTTGGGAATAATGTCCTAACATACCGCATAGTAGCACGGTGGATAGTAAAGTTTCAGCATAGATGTGTGTCAACCAGTGATGAGCAATGTTCGGGACGACCGGTCAGTGTGCGAACCGACTTGGCACGTGCCGTTATCGAGCAGCTCATGGATTACATTAAGAGTCATGGACTACATTAATGGTCTTTAGGCCCAGGTTTGTTATGTCAACTTTATGTGTACTGTGTTGTCATTCTTTTGCACCGTAAAGGCCATATTGGCCTTTATACTATCGTAATAAATTAATGTGTTACGATATTTAAGTGCTATCCATTGTCCACACAAGTAGTTAACACCTTGAACTTTCATCTGTATGTGTCACATTTTCCAACCGGACTGGTATCTTCAAGAAAAAAGTAGTTGCCATGACTTTTGCCCCAGCCCTCGTAGTTAATAATACGAATTTTTGGTTAAAAAAATTAAATTGAGTAAAAGATGTTTTGGTAAATTTTGATTATCTCAAAATAAATATATTTCAAAATGCTAAAATCGAAAATCGCAAATAAGATATTATTCATTATATATTTTATTTGCGACAATATTTTCATTGTCTGAAACAAAGTGCTTGAAAAGTTTAATTTAATTTAACGTATATTTATTACAAGTATTAGAGCATGTTTCATTATGTAATATTACATAAGAACGCGTGAACTTTCAATTCACTGAACAAGAGTTCAATATAGCTGCTTCATTATTCACAAAAATATAATCAAATACAGTGAAATGCATTTAACACGAAAACGCTTAAGACGAAACATCAGTTAACACGAAACAAGGCAAGGGTCTCGACAAACTACTATGTATTTTCATGCATCTTTGTTCTCTTAACACGAAATAAAAATTGCTTAACACGAAAATATTTCCTTTCTGGGAATGAGCGTAATACAGAAAAAATAAGAAAGAGAGGTGGTTTCACATGTTTCGTAGAAAGGAGGCTAACTTGGCTTTAAAATACCCTCGGAATAGCCCGTGACACGAGCCAATTTTGTTTTCTACGCTATTTTCACCCTTCATCCCTTCATACGCTACACAAAAACATCTCATCAGATGACTGATATTCGGTGGCGAGTACATCGCAGTGTGAGTAAAAACCAGTGAGTTTGGTTTGCATTTTTTCAACTTTAGTAGAATATTTTTTTCGAGCACAGTGGCAAAGAGCTCAGGGGGAAAGCAAACTGCTATTTTGCTTAAAATGAAGATGGAGCTCTTTAAGGCCGTTAATCAAAAACAAATGACAAAAATGGAAATCTGTTAAGATTTTGGGTTTTTTTTTGGTTTATTATATTTTATTTTTTAATTAACTTAAATTTATCTGCAATAATTAAAACAACTAATATAATTGTTTTTTCTTAAGTAGACTCCTACTTTGTTAAAAAATGTACTGGCGCCATCTGTTGGAGCTAATTGTAACTTCGACAGAAATAACGTTAATTTAATTTAAAATTAAAAAATAAAATTTAATTTTAATGAATTAATATTTGAAAAAACTGTATTAGCATCAAGTGTCGTCCACTACAAGTTTTAAAAAATGTATTTGAACTTGAATGGATGAAAAAAAAGTATTTTATCAACGATTGAAAATTTAAACAAGATAAAAATATTTAAGGAGAGAGTGAGAACTAATAGTAGGAATTAAAAAGAAGAGTAAATTAGTAAATGTTTAAACGGTTTTATTAAATACATGTATATACACATATAAATGAAGATAAAATGTAAAATAAGATTAATTTTGTTGAAGATATATATATTTTTTGCAACATCCCTTAACTCGAAATTCTTGTAACACGAAAAAATATTTCAGTCCCTTCAGTTTCGTGTTAAACGATTTTCACTGTACATGTTTGTCAAATTTTTTCGTACAAAAATCATCAAACAATGATTTTTTTCTAATTGTAATCGTCGCTACACAGAATAAGTAATCGTTTTTAAACTTTGAAGTTTCTACTTTTCAAATTCATTTTCGAAAATAATTAATTTCGATTCATAAGAGTAAGAGGGCATTGCAACATTTTAAAAATAAACGGAATTCTCTTTTTAAAGGTTTCATTCTGGAACAGTTAAATTTATTAATTAGTTCTTTCATTGTATGCAAATAAAAATATCGGGAGCAAAATTATGCCTCACACTGAAATTGGATAATTCAAAATCATGCATATTACAAAATTTTTTGAAAAGAAGCCCACAATTTGACTCGAAATTTTTTTAATTACAGAACAATGCTTACTCAAAAATTTTTGCCAGTTTCATTCCTTCATACAGTTCTACGAGCACTCCTTGAGCTGTAGACAAGGTTTTATTCTTATCAAATTTCACCCATGGAACCCACTGAAAAAAAAGTTAAATTATGTTTATTTCAAATTCACACTGCTATTCGGAAAGAAAAGTTATTTAATTTCTTTAAATCCATTTGTTCATGTTTCATACCATTAGAAAAAAAAAAGAAAAACTAAGTCACATTCACACAAAATATTAACAGAAATGAATTAAAAGTGTATGCATTTACTAACTGTAATTAATCAAAATTTCGTGCATTTGAGTATATTTAACTTTCTTACTTTTTGAAGATATTTTTTCGTTTTAATGAATCTGACTTTAAAATTTTCCACATACTTTTATTTGTAGAAGCGAATTTAATGGAAATACAAACAAACTGAACTTTTAAGGTATCCGACCACGTTCGGAACCATGATTTTGAAAAAGTGTATAAATGGATAATATTTATATGATATTTAGTGTCATTTATATTATAAAACGTTTATAAAACAGTTTTAAGAATATTATTACAATAAAAAATTATTTAAGTACAATATTTTGACAAAAAATGAACATAGAATGTACAATTTTCAAAACAGTCTCCTTCTATGAAAAATGGTTCTATAATAATAATATCTTGCCTATATATAGCTCAGACCTCTGTACAGAGGGCTGAACTAGAATTTTTGAATTATATAGCTTAGAAGTGGATTTATCCATATTTTACTGCAATAGAGTGGAGAAATTTAAAAAAAAATGCCGAAATTTATTTCAATGGGTTGTAACTCTAAAAATAATGTGAATTTTTCAAAATTCCTAGTTCAGACTGTGGAGAAGTCTTTACTTTATCTAGCAAAATATTATTATTATAGAAGCATTTTTTATAAAAGGAGATCGTTTTGAGAAAAGGTTATTCTAAGTTTATTTTTTGCCGAAATATTGTATTTAAATCATTTTTTTGTAATAATGTCCTTAAAACAATTTTATACATGTATTCTAATCTAAGTGACACTAAATATCATGAAAAGTATTAATTTTGCGCTTTTTTTAAATTCATGGTTCCGAACGTAGTCGAATATTTTAAACACATTTGCCAGATGAGTTTAACTATCCATATGAATAGAAAATGCCTTTAACGCATGATTCTGCAGGTTATAAAGCTGCACATAAATATTATAAATACACATACTAAGCAATTTTTTAATAAATTATTAAGAAAAGCTGAAAATTGCATTGAGTCATTCTTGCATACAGTTTTAGAATATTCAGAATATGAGAAGAATGTGAAAGATTTGGTTATTTCGTTGCTTTGATGGTTATTTAATTGATTTTTTTTTCTAGCACAAGGTCCAAATTGTACCTGCACTCACTGATTAAGGTATCCGACTACGTTCGGAACAGTGATTTTTCAAAAATGCGCACAAACAAATATTTTTTTAATATTTAGGATTTCTTAGATTAGAATACACGTATGAAATTGTTTTAGGAATATTACTATAGTTAAAAAGCATTTCAATGTGGTATTTTGACAAAAAATGAACATAGAATTATTTATTTTTCAAATGTTCTTCTTTTATGAAAAATGATTCTATAATAATAATATTTTGCCTATATGTAGCTCAGACCTCTGTACAGAGCTTAATTAGGATTTTTGATATATATATTTTAGAAGTGGATTTATCTATATTTTAATACACCAGAGTGGAGAAATTTTAACAGAAAAACACTGATTTTTATTTCAATTGGTAGTAACTCCAAAAATAATGTGAATTTTTCAAAAGTCATAGTTCAGGCCCTGTTTAGAAATCTTAGCTATATATATATATATATATATATATATATATATATATATGTATATAAGCAAAATATTATTCTTAAAGAAACATTTTTCATAAAAGGAGTATATTTTGAAAAAGGTAATTCTAAGTTCACACATTTTTTGCCAAAATATTGTATTTAAATATTTTTTTATTGTACTAATATTCTTAAAACAGTTTTATGCGTGTATTCCAATCTAAGTGACATTAAATATTAAAAAAAATATATTCGTTTGGACGCTTTTGTAAAACCAGTTCCGAACGTAGTCGGATACCTTAACTATTAACCAAGTTTATCAAGCTAACATTTATTAAATATTTGTCTGTAACTCAGGGATAAAGTGAAGGAAGAAAGAAAAAGGAAGCTTTTGGCTGGTCAAGAAGGAGGGTCGAAAAGGGGGATGCATTGCTTGGAGAGTAATCGTACACTTATTCAGGAATAAATCATATGAAAAATAATAGATTGCTTTACATCATATTTAAATATCCCATCTGCTGCCCATTCGGTATAGTGGTTAGTGTCGCTGACTATTGTGCCGTGCGGCCTGGGTTCGGATCATGGAGAAGGCATGTACGTCTGTAAATATGTAGGGCCTCTGCGGCAAAGGGGTACTCTAAATAGCTTTCGAACCGCAAGTACTCTCGTGATGTTGGTGGATAGGGAAAAAAGGTTTTAAATCCCTCACCACATCCAGGGTATTCTCTCTCAAAATTGGAGTGGAACACAGGCAAAACGTACAGTCATCTATATGGTGCTCAAAGTTACAGTTAACGACAGGAGTACATCTGAGGAGATGAATATCGTGGACCTTGGTCTGACACCGTCAGACAGATGGCATTAGAGGCTACAACAGCTAATTACAACTAATTATGAATAATAAATTTAGATATCCACAGTTAAAGTCCCATAGACCCAGTGGATAACAGACCCATTATACTAGGAAAAAAAATGGACAGAAAACTCTTGCATCAGAATGACTCTGTAATTTAAAATAATTACCCTTGACTTGATTGAATTTTCACTCAATTTTTTTTAGCTTTGTTATACATAAATATTTCAGAAATTTCTTAAATTCTTACCTCCGACACTGCAATTCGAACTTTCCGCATTTTGAAAGAAATTGATTAAAATTTACTTTTCAGAGATTTTGAAATATCACAAAGTACTTCAACTAGAAAAAGATAAATGGCATTTTATCTTAAATTTAATCTTAAAGCAGTTTGATAAATGGAAGTTAGATCATTAATATGTATCAGATGCATCTGCTCCATATATAAGTAATACTCTATGTAGTAGTAATTTTCGTCTTATTGGATTAGCATAGTCAATACCACTTGAAAAATCAGAAAGAGCAAAAAGATATTATTAAAAGATGTGTATTTCGCGTGATCCATGGCGGCGTAATTCCAAAATGTATCTTATTTTGGACAAGGATTATGCTTGTTTACTTACATGGTACACAACAGGACATGTGTCCTGACGTGCGCATAAAAGCGTGATATAAATGGGTAATTTACTCCTATTATCTTATTTCTTTTTGTATTTTAGAAGATTCTTGCTGTTTCATTCGGCTATAATTTTTTTGCACAGCAGAATTTACTAATGCATGCTTTCAAACGTCATGTGGATTTCTTCGAATGTTTTGTTTGTTATTCTGTATTTTTATAAAGGCAGTGCGCTAAGAAAAGCACATGAGAAACTTTCAAGTTTAGAATGTTTGTTTCAAATGTATAATGATACCCCTCTGACTTAATTGTTTATTAATAGCGTTATCTTCATTTCTGTGAGTTTTGTAAGATTATCAAGCCCTACATTTCAAAAAGACATTAAATAATTGCGAACATTATTTTCCATATAGCAAATAGCTTCCTCAGATTTTACACAAATAAAAAAAGTTTAAATAAATTTAAGCCATTGTAAAATAAGTTAATTATTTTGCAATAGATGGTATATAGTCTAGATCATTATTTTTATATTGGTAAGAACATATATAATGAGTATAAAAAAACGGAAAATATTAGAACGTACGATTATGATATATGATGCTTAAGGTATCCGACTACGTTCGAAACCGTGATTTTAAAAAGGCGCATAAATGGATAATTTTCATGATATTTAGTGTCACTTAGATTAGAATACACGTATAAAATTGTTTTAAGGACATTTTGACAAAAAAATTACTTAAATACAATATTTCGGCAAAAAATGAACTTAGAATAACCTTTTTTTTCATAATGTTCTCCTTTGGCGAAAAATGCTTCTATTAAAATAATATTTTACCTGTATATAGCTCAGATCTCTGTATAGAAGCTCAACTTCTATTTTTGAAAACTTCACATTAATTTCAGAGTTACAACCATTTGAAATAATTATCGGTGCTTTTTTCTTAAAATTTCTCCCCTCTGTTGACGTAAAACTTGGTAAAACCCACTTCTAAGTTATATATTTCAAAAATTCTAGTTGAGCATACCGTACAGAGATCTGAGCTATATACAGCAGTGGTTCTCAAACTTTCACTACTGGCGACCCAATTTTCAATCATAATTTTTATCGCGCCCCCCTAAAAATAATAATGTATTGAATGCGATAATAATGCACTTTTGCGCTAAAGCTACAATACGATCATAATTATAAACCGTACAAATTAACAAGATAAGTATTAAATTTTGTATATGTTACTTTTAAGTAATATATATATATATATATATATATATATATATATATTTACTTTTTAGTTCGATTCACTATAAAAGTGTGTTTTTTAGTTTGTTTTAAAACTATAATTTATTTTATAGTTATTTTTACTATACAGGATAAAAATCACTATTCCAGTGAAAAATTTAATATAGAGAAAATATACTTATATACCTACTTTCAAGGACTTTTCAAGTTTTCTTAGAAAATTTGAGAAAAAATCCAATAAAACTAAAGAAAATGTTACAAATGTGCGTGTCCTTAATAACGGACATAAATCACAGACACTCTTTTCGCTAACAACACAGGAACGTTATTTTTCAGATAAATTGTCATATTTTGTTCACGTTTTTGTAGTTTTGTTGTTGTTTGATGATCTACAAATATCATTTTGAACTTTTTCTTCCTTGTGTCTTTTTGACAAGGTGAAGTGCTACATTATGGCTTCATAGTTTTCTTCATAAAGATCCTTAGGCAGCATTTGAAAATTTCAAATTAACTCAAACGTTTCATGTCTAACACTTTTTTGATGTTTATTTTCGTGATCTTGATTAATATGCATTATTTCAGTAGATTCTTCAATTGCTTGATCAGTTTTAACTTCCTTCAATAGGGATCACAGATGCCCATTTTTTTTATAAATATTCTGCTTATTTACGTTTATAAACCGTAATAAGTTCTACAACACAGCAATCGAAACTACAAAATTGTTCATAAGGAAAGTGTAACATGCTCTAAAAATAATTGTGTAAAACGTTTTTCATTATGCATTATATGTTTCAGAATACTCATGCTTATCCATGTATCATAAAACTCTTTCACGTGGAAGAAGATGAAACAGAAATATATGTATTATATATATTTACAACTTCCCTACAAAAAAGACCGAGATAACCATACCAGTAAGTTCGAAGGTCAGCTAAAGTAATATTTTAGGTTAAAAGAAACGTAATAAAAAAATCTCTCGTCGTTTGATATCGTTAAAAGAAACGTAAAAAAAAAAATCTATCATCGTTCTCATATTGACCGCAAAGCAAACAAAATATATATTTTTTAATTTGGTTATAGGATCAAAGATGGCTAATGAGTGTTTGAAGTGGAATCTTTTATTTTTGATGATCACCAGATGATAAAAATAAATTATATCAGTGTAAATGTGTATTTTTTATTATGTCAGAAAGCATTTTGTTTTACTTCATTCCAAAAAATTATTTTTTTAAACCTTTTATTTTCAATATGCTCGCGCCCCACAGTTTGAGAAACACTGATATACAGGCAAAATATTATTATAATAGAAGCATTTTTCACAAAAGAATATTTTGAAAATGGATCATTCTCTATGTTCATTTTTTGTCAAAATATTGTACTTAAATAATTTTTTATTGTAATACTATTCTTGAAACAATTTTATATACATTTTCTAATCTAAGTGACACTAAATATCATCAATGTTATTCATTCATACGCTTTTGCAAAATCACGGTTCCGAACGCGTAGTCGGATACCTTAAGGATGATTAAGGTTCATTGTGTAATTTCGAGGAACATTTCCTTTTTAATGCAATTGTTCAGTGGCGCACACAAGAAGGATGTTCCCGTGACCGCCCCCCCAAAAAGGCCCTTGATTTTTTTCAATTGAAAATAATCTTATGTATATAGTACGTGCAATATAATTAAGTATTTGTTATTAATAAATAATTTTAATAATTAATGATAATTATTTATTCAATAAATTCCCGAAAATCAACAAAATAAAAAGAATATGTTGGGTGGCGTAATGGAGCATGACAGCAGAATGGTAGACTTCCGACCCTGGACCCCCTTCCCCCCTTGAAAAATTCCTGTGTGCGCCAGTGCAAGTGCTTTATATTTAAGGTTTTAATAAAAGTATTAGGAAATATAATTATTAATGAGAGCATATAAAAAGCATTAGATTAAAAGAAACTATCAATAAACATTTGATAAAGAAAAATGATATATTAATACAGTTCTTTGCCTATCATAAAACGTAATAATTATAACTTTAAAAGGCAAATTATTTAATTCTTCTAAATTCGGAATACTTCAAAAATTGAATTATATTACGTCAAGAAATCATAGATTTAAGTGTACAATTTCCCTGTCTTTAAATTATATGCGATATAAGCTGAAAGAGAAAATAGACGCTGAGTTATATGATACAAAGAAAAGCTACCGAAATTTATTATTGAGTAAGAAGCTAATAGTAGTAGTCAGTTAATAGTTAACTTGTTTTAAGAGGTCTCAGGGGTGTTAACTTCGTCTCAGGGGTTGAAAATATAAACAATTTTCGAAAATAAAACTAAACAATTTGAATCTCTTACGCATTATTTATAAAGAAATGAGGCTTCAAAAAAGTGTAAAATGTTTAAAATATAATCATAATTTAAAAAATTATAAGCATGTGAAAATAGGAAACATTTCTGTAAGAAATATTAAGTTTTACGTTGTGCATTATAAAGAGTGTTTTTTTTCCAGGTATAGAAGTTTAAGTTGACATTACTTTCCAAGTTGGCGACCGATTTAACAGCTGTCAAGTGATTTATTCTCAGTTTGGTTTGGCAATTCATCAAAACGATCATCAAGCAAGGCGTAGATTCGTCGAATGGGCCCAAAACGAGATTGCCGTTGTTCCCGATTTTCATAAGCGGATTTTGTTTAGCGATGAAGCGCACTTCTGGTTGAATGGCTACGTCAACAAACAAAACTGCCGCATTTGGAGTGAAGCTAATCCACAAGTGTATGTCGAAACACCGTTACATCCAGAAAAACTGACTGTTTGGTGCGCTTTATGGGCTGGTGGAATCATTGGTCCGTACTTCTTCAAAAAGGATGAAGGCCACAACGTTACAGTCAATGGTGATCGGTATAGAGCCATGATTACTAACTTTTTCATTCCTGAATTGAACAATCATGATGTCCAAGAGCTGTGGTTCCAACAGGACGGCGAAACATGTCACACAGCTCGTGCCACAATCGATTTATTGAAAGACACGTTTGGTGACCGCCTAATTTCACGTTTTGGACCTGTGAATTGGCCTCCAAGATCTTGTGATTTAACACCACTAGACTATTTTCCGTGGGACTATGTAAAGTCATTGGTCTATGCGGATAAGCCACAAACGCCTGACCATTTGGAAGACAACATTCGCCGTGTTATTGCCGATATACGGCCACAAATGTTGGAAAAAGTCATCGAAAATTGGTCGTCCAGATTGGACTACATCCGAGCCAGCCGTGGCAGTCCTATACCAGAAATCATATTTAAAATGTAATGCCACAAGATTATCCATCGAATAAAAAAAATTCATGTCAATCGAATAATACATCGTTGTTTTATTGCAATTTAAAGTTCTATACCTCTAAAAAAACACCCTTTATTTTCTAAAATAGTAGCTCTAATTACAATCAATAAGTTGATTTATAAAGTTAAATGTATTGTAATTACATTGTAGCTATTTTTTTATAAATAGAATAAAATAAATTATATTTTTTTAAAAAATAAAAAATTACAATTTTTAAAATTTTTTTTAAAATTTCAATATTTTTAAAATATTTTGGAAATACAAAAGGTATGTAATAATAAAATTAGGTAGGGTTTATATAAAAAGTATGATAGATGTTATAATTTTGTTAAGTTTTATACATCAAAAGCTACTATTTTAGAAAATAGTATGTGCAACGTAAAATTTACTTAATATTTATTACAAAAATGTTTCTTAATTTTTAAAATTTTTATAATTTTCAAAATTATGCTTATATTTTAAACATTTTGTACTTTTTTGAAACCTCGTTCTGTTATAACTAATGCGTAAAAGATTCGATTTATTTAATTTTAATTTCAATGAATTATATGAACACTATAATAATAATAAAAAAGACGACGCACCAAGAAGGAGTTGCTCGATTGTAATGAGATTTCGTATGCAAAAACATTTATAACGAACATGCAAATAATTAAAATTTGGTGTCCAATGAATAAATAGCGGGAGCTATAGCGCATTGGAACTGCGTACTCAACAGGTGTCCATAAGAAGTGATTCTCAATCTGATGGTCAAAATTTCTGTTTCATTGCGATTCAGGATACCTTTCAACCACTGAAAAAATGCCTCGCTGCAGGATTCGAGCTCATTACTAGCAACCATCAGAGTTTGAAAGAGGTCGTATGATTGGATTGAAAGTGGCAGGTTGGGCAAATTGGAGAATCACTCGTCATATGGGTCGAAACGAAGGGGCCATTAGAAGATGCGGGCAAGAATGGGTGGACAGTGGCGGAATTTAGCGTCATGATAGTAGCTGTCGACCTAGGGCCTCAGCAGATTGGGAGAAAAGATTGATTGTCAGATCAGCTGTCACAGCACCTGATTCATCGTTATCAACCTTTAGACGTGCGACCTGCACACGAGTGTCCGCCATGACCATTCACAGACTGCAGATAGACCGAAATATACGCTCGTACCAACCTCTAAGTTGTGCACTTACACACTGTCGAGCCAATTACAGTGGTGTTTGGATCTATCAGGTTGGAATCATGCTGATTGGGGACGGATAGTGTTTAGTGACGAAATCCGCTTCCAACTGTGTCCTGACGATTAGGGTGCTTTATCACTCTATGCCTCGTCGTGCGGCAGCTTGCATCCAGGCTAGAAGTGGGTCAACACCTTATTGAGCTCGTTAGTTTGTAACTATGTAACTCTGAAATAAATCGTTCCATTTTTGTGAAATTTTAATCATTTTCTATTCTGTACGTAATCTTTTTACTCGCCAATTTTGTCTCTATCGGACAACTGGTTCTTGGTGCATTGCTTTTTCTTTGTTATAGAGTGTATTTGAAAATTGTTTGTATTTTCAGCCCCCGAGACGAAGTTAACACTCTTGAGACCCCTACGTTTAAAAACATTAAAGATAATTTGTTGCGGACTCACTCGAATCCGGCACTCTTATGTAGTGATTTCGCGTTTTGGTCAGGATGGAATAATTCACTACAGTGCAGTGCTCGGGGGTTTTGGCCTCGGACTTTCGTTACAGTGAATGAATTTATATGGATGATGTGGGATTTTGTTTTTTATGCTATAAATTACAAAGTTTATCCAAATTTTTTTTTGTGCTTTTAATTTTTTATTATTTAAACCAAAAAATATAAACAATTAATATTCGAGCATATATAATTCTACTTAAAATAATATTTTTTTCCACATGTATACGTTTGATTTCACCTAAGTAGATATAGATTAGATAAATGAAAATCTTTCAAACATACCTGAGTGTGTGAAGGGATGTAGGGACCTTGACAACGTAGTAAAACGTGGAGGGGAGAACGGCAGCGGCAGCTGCTAGATTCACCTGAACGGAATTTTTCGGGCTAGTTCAGTTATAAATGACACGTGTCTTGTGCACGTTGTGTATATTTAAAAGTGGAAATTTGGTGATTTTACAAAAATTTTGTATATTTCTGACGGAAGTTATATTGAAAACGATTTTTTCCTATCAAACTTCTACGTAAGAATTTTGATTTCTTCGTTAAAGTAAGTAGATTGAAAATAGACAGTTAATTATTAGAAGATTAATTAAATAATAGTTGAATTGATGATTAAAGGTGAGTTCAAGTGGAAAAATAATAATGAATAAAATGCAATAAATTAATTAATGAAGTATTTAATTATTTTCTATTATACAGTTTTCGAACAATGGATAAACCAACGACCAGTAGCATGACTGATGAACATAGCTGCATAATATGTGAAAAATTGGGTTCATTTTCTGAAAACAATTCAAATTTGGGTGATATTATAAAAATAAGTAGAGGAGTAACCACGTTGAGAACTGCTTCAAGCGAGCGACAGGATGGATTGTTACCTCACTTACAAACTGATGTTTCGCCAAAAGCCCTCATGTAGCTGAACAGTGCGACGTTAATATTCAATACAGACTGATGTTGTTTACGTCCATAAAAGTTGTCAGCAAAAATATATAAATAAAAAATATATTGAAGCGCACAAGAAGAAGCCAATTGAAACTCCAATTTCGCCTCCAAAAAAGAAGCTCTGAAGTAGCATTGATTCATCAAACTTTGATTGGGAAAAAAACTATTTCCTTTGTGGGCACGAAGCTAATAAGGAAAAAGAAGCAAAATTGAATAAAAATCGGCGAAGACAAGTTTCATACATTAATATTTCAACTTTAAATGACTCTGTCATGAATTTTCCTGCCGCACAGAAAAATAATTATTATCGAGAAATTCATAAAAGAATTTTTGGTATAACAGATTTACAGGCACTTCAAGCAGAATATCATGCAGATTGTTATAACTTGACCAAAAATTCTATTCACCTGAGTAATGCTGACAAGAAAGTTGCTCCGAGATCTTTGATGATTGATACAGCAATGGAGAAAATATACACGTACATAGAGGAAAATGACGACTGCCAATTTACCATGCAAGAGTTGAGAAATGCCATCACTACTAAGTATATCCCGGATGAAAAAACTATAAGAAAACGGCTAATAGACCGCTATCATGATGATATTGTGATATCGTGTAAATTTGGTTCTAATAACATCATATGTTTCAAAAAACTAACCATAATATACTAACAGAAAATTGGTACAATCAAAAACATAAGAGTAAAGAAGAGGAATTATCGATGAAGAGCTTCAAAATTATATGAATTATGAATTGGCACCATATCCGCATTGTCTATTTGAAGATGGTAAACTGCGGAAGACCAAAAAGTCAACTTTTTGCGAGTTATTCCCGGAAATTTCAATTAATTTAAAGAGTGTAGAAAATGTTCATTATATGTTATTGATGGAGGCATGTTATTACATCGTTGCAGATGGCAATTGAATGAAACATTTAAAATGATATGTGAGCATTATGTAAGATATTTATAAGAAATTATTATAATAATAACACGTACGTGGTATTTGATGGATATAAGAAAAACGGTATTAAGTCAGCCGAAAGGAATCGTCGTGCATTGAAAAATAAATGTGCAGACATTGAATTCGATGAAAATATGCCTTTGAAAATAGCTCAAGATAAATTTTTGTCGAATAATAAAAATAAAAGCCGCTTGATAGAAATATTGAAAATTAAATTAGCTGATAACAATATTTTTACATGCCAAGCGGAGAGCGTTGCAGGCAAATTAATTGTTGATACGGCAATTAATTTAGAAACAAACAATGTGTTATAGTTTCAGAAGACATTGACGCCTTGGTTATATTAAGGGCATTAGTGAATGAGGATCGTGAAATATATTTTTTGAAACCATCCAAAGGCTAAGTCCAACATAAAATATTTTCTTCGAGAAGTTTAAAAGAAACGCTCCCAAAATGTAAAGAACACATTCTTTTTTTACATACTTTCACGGGTTGTGATACTACATCTGCGTTTTTCAATAAAGGCAAAATTAAGTTTGCCAAAAATTTTGAGAAATGTCACGATCTTCACAAATCAGCAGAAGTATTCAAAAATGTCAACGAAGACTCGAATAATACATTTCAAGTGGGTGTAACATGTATTTTGGATTTATATGGAGCATCGGCAAAAATTAAAGATTTGAATACATTGAGATACAATTCTTTCATAAAAGTAACGGCAAAAAATACAAGTGTTCTTTTATCATCATTACCTCCTACAACTGATGCAGCATTTGAACATCTAAAAAGAGTGTACTTGCAAATCCAGATATGACTAGGAAATGACGTAGATATCTATAATTGGGGATGGAAGCATTTCAATAACATGCTCATCCCAATAGCAATGAATCAATTGCCAGCTCCGGATCATCTATTGCAAATATTATTTTGTAAATTGCAAAAAGGGATGTGCGGCTGGCTGCTTGTGGTTTTCGAAAGAAGGGCTTATACTGTAGTGTAGCATGTCTACAGTGAAGCGAAAGTAGTTGTTCCAATACACCATCTATTATTCAAATAAATGAAGTCGAAGAAGATATCTATATATATAAAGGAGAAAAGCGACTCACTCACTCACTCACTGACTAATCACGATATCTCCGGAACTATTAAACCTAAAGATTTTAAATTTGGTAGGCAGGTTCCCTCATGGAATAGACATCAGCTAAGAACGGATTTTGCAAAGATCAAACCTTAAGGGGCGTTACAGGGATTTAAGGGGCGTTATAGATAATTATTTCCATTATTAAACTGTTAGATGTACAGTTTTGAAACTTGGTACACAGATTTTTTCATAAAGTGGAAATTTCCTACATAATAGTTTTTACGAGAATCGACCTCCAAGGGGCATTGCGGGGGCTTAAGGGGCGTTATAGCTAATTATTTCCATTTTTAAGCTATTAGACGTACAGTCTTGAAATTTGGTAAGCAGATTCCTTTCATAGAGTAGAGATCCGCTACAAAATGAGTTTTGTCAAAATCGATCCCTAAGTGGCGTTGTGGAGAATTAAGGGGCGTTATAGGCAATTAACTCCTTTTTTAAACTATTAGGCGTAAAATCTTGAAATTGAGTAAGCAGATTCCATTCATTGAGTAGAGATCTACTATAAGATGGGTTTTGTGAAAATCGCTTCCTAAGTGGCGTTGTGGGGGCTTAAGGGGCGCTACAGCTAATTATTTCCATTTTTAAACTATTAGACGTACAGTTTTAAAATTTGATATGCGGATTCCTTTCATGGTGTAGAGATCCGCTACAAAATAGTTTTGGGGAAAATTGATCCCCAAGGGTCATTGAGGGGGATTAAGGGGCGTAATAGATAAATATTTCCGCTTTTCAACTAATAGACCCACCTGCTTGAAAATTAGAAGGTACCTTCCGTTCATGGAATACGTATAGTTCCTTTTACAAAGAGGTTTTCGAAAACGGACTTCCAAAGGAGTGGGATTGTGAGGGATTAAGGCGTGTTATAGAAAAATTCCTGTTTTTGTTTTAACCCATTTACTTGAAATTTGTTTAGTACGTTTCTTTAATTGAATAGAGTTCCACTAAGAATGGATTTTACAGAAATCAACTCCAGAGGGAAGCGGGGAGAGTTATTGGGGCGTATTGGTAGACAAAATTCCCGTTTTCGAGCTGCTAAGACTATAATAATAAAATTTGGTTTGCATGCTTTTTTTATTGAATTGGAATCAACTAAAAATGCTCTCAATGAGGTATTGATGATAAAAGTTCCTTTTTTGCTCTGTTAGATTTAGACTTGAAATTTAGCACGCATGTTTATTTTATGGAGTAGAGATCCACTGAAAGTTGCTTTGGTGGAAATCCACTTGATTATTAGGTTAAATGAGCGCAAAAAATCTTTCTACTTCTATTTTAGATATAAATAGAAATTAATAATTATAATAATTGTCCTTTTTATATCAAGAGGCGAGAGTTATAGCTATAAATATATTTTTCAATACAATCGAATTCTTAATGCTAGATATCAATAATTCATATATATGTAAACAGTACACATTTATACAACATCGTGAAATATCCAGTGAAGCGGGTGGGTAACGGCTAGTGTGATATATATAAAAAGGTACTTTGTTTAACTAAACAAATATTTTATTAATAATTGTCTTTTTTACTTAATAACTATTTCATTGCTATTAATTTTTTTTCCAAATTTGAAAAAAAAATTAAGATCACAATTTTTTAATAGGTAAACTTTTTTATATGTATCATTAGCTGAACATTCTATTTTGAATTTTTTAATTTCATTCACTGTAACTGAAATCCGAGGTTTTCATGTATTTAACGCCCCGGGCGCTGCACTACTACTCAAATCATTGGCTTCCACACTTCTTTACAAATGTAACAAGACTTTATTAAACTCTTTTAAATATACTATCATCACAAACGCTAATTGCAACACTCTGCAATATGGTAACTGGCAACAGTCCGCTAACCTTCTCACACTCGAGTAACACCACTCCATCTTTATATATCCGTGCTTTCACAGCGCCCTCTACGGTTGGACTCTAACAAATTCAACATTCTTAATCAAGAGCTATTTTTTGACTAAGTAAGCAATAAAATAATCCGTAAGGAATAATTTCAATATAGTTTTTACTCTGATGACACTGAGAAAGATTTTAAAGCTCTTTTCACAGTACTGTTGTAAAACCACTTGCAACGCATTTTTACATTCTTTGCATTTCTTAATGCATATACTTATCTTAAATGTATTAAAGTATCATACACTGCTGGCCACCGTAAATGCAACACTCTGAAGGAAGCATGCAAATACACTCAGGAACATTGAAAATAGCGACCCAAGAAGGAAACTAAGTACAATCGCGAAACTTTGCAAATAAGTACAGCGTAGTGTGATATGCAAATGATCCAAGTTTTGTGCCAATGCGCAAGCTCATACACGCCGAGGTGGTGCTACAATCAGGAAGAGGGTGTAAAGGTCTCCTTGGACCTCACTTTGAGAACGAGAATAAATAGGAGTCATGTAAGAACCAGAAGCCATTTTTATAAACAACTTTCTTTATTTGGTTATCTTATCCAAATAGAATCAAAGACTTATTAACAAATATATCTAACTAGTATTATGAGGTTTTAAAGGTAATATCCTTTAAATTAACTTAATGAATTAATGATCCAATTAATTAACAATTAAATAACGATCACGCAGAGATTACCACGATAAGAGATCCCAGAATTATATTTAATAATGTTCCTATTGAACATTTAATTTTAATCTCACTCTTAAAACTTTAATGAGACATTAATTATAAATCAATAATTACCAACGGAATCTCAACGCTTCTTGAGATTAAATTATCTCCAACAAGAATTCTTCAATTTAACTTCACTATAACTTTCTGCTTCAATCTCTATCTCCTACTGCCCTAACTTTACTATTCCGTTTGACTTAAATACTTTATCTAATCTGCATATAACAAGGAATCCTGTACGCTTTTTGGAGTTGATTGGAAATAGGTAGGGAATTAAATTTCCCTAAAAAGGACGACTCAAAAGGTTAGTGATAAAGTTCCGTATAGATTTGTCACAAGGGTGCTATATAAGCCAGCGCAAATTCGAAGATTTATAAACGTGACGATTACCCGCCGATTGTAGGAAGACTTTGGTAAGCGAAACATACCAGGTTAACGTGCTAGAAGACATTTCTCACAGTTAAGCGAGTTTGAGAGAGGCCTGATCATCGGGATGAAAACTGCAGGCTGGTCGATGTGCCGTGTTGCTGGCCAGGTGGATCGCTCGAAGTGTGCCGTTAGAAATTGTTGGAAGCAGGGGACATGAGAAGGTACCCACGCGAGGAAAACAGGGTCTGGAGCGACCGGGTAGACCACGAGGAGAGAGGATCGAAGGATCGTGCGGCAAGCACTTGTGGACCCCACAGTGCTTGTTCAACGATACGAGCAGATGTAGGCGTAGCAATTGTTCCACAAACAATTTCCAGACACCTTGCAGAAGCAAATCTTAAATCCAAGCGCCCTTTCCGTGCACTCCCTCTAACACCGGAACATCGGCAACTGCGTCTACAGTGGTGCCAAGGCAGATCAATGTGGAATGTCACAGATTGGCAAAAGTTTGTGTTTAGAGATGAATCCCAGTTTGTTTTGGGGACAGATGATAACCGTGTACGGGTGGAGGTGCCCTGGTGAGCGGTACAATTCCCCCACACTGTTCTACGTCACACTGCCCGCACAGCTGGTGTAATGGTCTGGAGAGCCATAGCCTATGATAGCCGGTCCACTTTAATTGTGATGCGTGGAATCTTAAAGGGTCAACGTTACATTGATGATATTCTTCGACCCCATGTGGGACCTTCCCTAAATGGTCTCCCAGGAGCAATTTTCCAGCAACATAATGCTCGTCCGCATACAGCAAGAGTTGCTGAAGACTTCCTACGTCATTTCAGACTCTTCCATGGCCGGTCCTCTCCCCCAATTTGTCCCCTGTAGAGCACGTGTGGGATAAGCTAAAACGGCAGATGCCATCGTGTCACTCTGTACATGATTTAAAGTTGGCTGTTCAAGATTTGTGGGCCCATTTGCCCCAGGACAACATAAGGTGTATAATCAACTCAATGCCGGACCGTGTGGCGGCATGTATTGCAGCTGGAGTTGGTCCAACGCGCTATTGAAGTTGCCCAGTATTTCTGTCGTTGCACACCCTGTATTCGTTTAATTGTCTTGTTTTTGAGATCAAGAGAATCTCTCATATGTGTCATTATGTGTATTAAATTTCATTTCAGTCCGATGATTTCTTCTTGGGTCGCTATTTTCAATGTTCCTGAGTGTAACTTGAAATTTACAATATGCATTAGCGGAGGTGAGATATGCAAATGATTCTAATTTCAGCGCAGACACACACCACGCATGCCTGTGGCGCCACCTCAAAGCGCTATTTAAGGCTTGGAGATTTCGACGATTTCAAGTTCGGCAATTGTGTTTTTCTTGTGGTTTTTTAAAAAACGATCAGTTATGTCTCGTTGAAAACAGTGATCAGCTTTTGATCAAGTATCCGAGTTCGACAGAGGAAGGATAGTGGCCTACCGAGATTGTGGATTATCTTTCAGGGAAATCGGTAGTCGTGTTGGACGAAACCAAACATTTGTATTGCGGATATAGGACTGTTGGATGCAGGAGGGTACGACGGACCGACGAGGTCGATCGCATCCACATCTCAGTGCACCACTTCACGTGAGGACAGGCAAATTATGCGCATGGCAGTGACGGATCACTCAGTCACATCACGAACCCTAGCACAGCATATTCAGTGTCTGTGCGTACCATTTGACCCCATTTACAGTAGAGGGTCTGTCCGCAAGACATCCATTGCTTGGTCTACCCTTGACACAGAACCACAGACGTCTCCGCCGCCAATGGTGGAAAGAAAGAATGATGTGGGCGGCAGAATGGAATGAAGTTGTTTTTACTGATGAGTCACACATCTGTCTGCAACACCACGATGTTCGGATTCGAGTCTGGAGACACCATGGAGGGATGATGCTGAAAAGCTGCGTTATGCACCGCCACACTGGTCCTGAACCGGGTATTATGGTATGGGGCGGTATTGAATATTATTCTCGTACCCCTCTAGTAGGCATTGGCGGTACTTTAAACAGCCAGCGCTATATCTCCGAGGTATTAGAGCAAGTTGTCCTTCCTTACCTTCAGGGCTTGTCCACAGCCATATTTCAACAGGATAATGCACGACCACACGTGGCGCGCATTTTCCAAAGGTTCTTCGTCAATCATCAGATTTAATTGCTTCCCTGGCCAGCTCGCTCTCCAGATCTTTCGCCAATAGAAAGCATGTGGTCCATGGTTGCTCAACGATTGACCCAGATTACACCCTCTGCTGCCACACCAGAACAACTTTGGCAACGAGTGGAAGCTGCTTGGTCTGCTGTACCCCAAGAACACATCCAAATTCTTTTTGAATCAATGCCGAAGCGTGTGGCAGCGGTGATCTCAAAGAATGGCGGCTACTCTGGCTACTGATTGTGGCAGGAACCACACTTCACAGAAGTCTATAAATTTAATCATTCGTCAACATGTTATCTACAAAATAAATTTTGTTGTGCTATCTCTTGTCTTTCTTGGTGTTGCATTTACGGTGGTCAGCAGTGTATTTGATGAATACAACATCAAAAAGTATTTTTCTTTTAAATTTGAAACCTGGGTTTATTACAGTGAAAAGCATATATCCCCAAAATGACCAAGGACTTCTTAAGACTTTTTGAGGCTCTGCGCCAAGAAAAATCTTTTTTGAGGTTCTGGGCCCTTACTCAAAAGTAGGTTCTATCTGCGATTTTTAAAAATAGACAGTATATAGCATGCATTGTCAATATATTCGTACAAATAGTAATTTGAAACAAAAAATGTACATGACTCACAATCTCACACAACTAAGCAAAAACTGGCTCGATCGATGGACGCATTTCGGCTAAATAAGTTGAAGGATTGTATATGGCATTAGGCCTAGATATGGACAATGATCACCACATAATAACACAGTCTTGCCAATTTTGCCAATTGACATACAATTTGAAATTCTGTTTTTTGGAGAATATGTACCGGAATAATATTTGACCATGAACATTATCCGGATCATAGTGATTGGACTTAAGAGTCGAGAACGAAAGGAATTCCCCACAGAGGTCGAGGCCCAGGCCCAGTTTTCCCATACCTTAAGACGTCCCTATGTGGGGCCACTAATGGGGCAAGCTAAAAAACTGCTTACTGTCAAAAATATATTGCATTTTCGAGATCAGGATAGTACAATATTAATTTTCAGTAATAAAAAATGCTTTTTGTATTGGAAAAATTTAAAAAAAAATTGATGATGAGTGGCTTAGGAGGAGAAATAGGTGTTAAACCACAATAAAAAAACTAAAATTTGAATGTTTTTGAAAATATAATTGAAAATAATATATACATATTTTTTTAAAGATTTATTTTTTCTCATGACATATAAGTTATTCAATACTTCAATACAGGCTATTTTATTAAAGAAATAAGAATGGCATTATGAATTCCAATACCATTTATATAGTGTTCCTGGTTTTATAACTGTGAATAGTTTTATGTAATGTATATATTGGTGAGTTTGGAATAATATAGGGCAGAAAAAAAATGAGAATGAGAGCATATTGCAATGTGCCATTTAAGGTACTGAAGTTATCGCGTGTTATTCGTGTGTTGTGTTTCTAGTCCTATTTGTCATTTCACATTATCTCTTGTTTATTTGTTTATACCAGTGTTTCTCAAAATTTCAATATATATTTGCGACCTAATTTTCAATCATAATTTCCATCGCCCCCATTTCCCTTCTGCGCAATAACAATGCATTGAATGCAATACAATATAATACACTTTGATATAAACTTTAATTAAAATCCATACAAATTATCAAGATATGTCTTAAAATTTGTAAATGATAAGCACATAGGAGGAATTAGTAATTATTAAATTTGTTTTTAATTTAGTATTGATAAATTAGCTATCAAAAACATTGTGCTGTACTAATACATTTATAAGTATATTATACTAGCTGGTATATCCGTTCTTCGCACGGGTGAATTGGAAAAATTAAACAATATAGATTGAAGGATAAAGAAGAATGTAATGAGTTTATATTACGTGAATTGTGTGTGTGTGTGTGTGTGCAAATTAAACAAAAAAAAACTTTTTGCATATCTCAGCTGAACAAAAAAAAAAAGCATGTTTGTAAATTTTAAGTCTGTGGATCTAATAGCTGATAAAAAGGATTTTTTTTATTTATAACGCTCCGTAACTCTCTTGAGGGTCGATTTTTGTAAACACCTTCCTAAGCTGATCTCTTCTCAGAAAAAGTAACACATTGTTACAAATTTTGCGTAATGAACGCTTAAAATAGTGTAAATAATTTATATCTGGATGTTTAATACGTTAATATTACATTCTGTTGTATTTATTTTATGTTATAATTGTAATATTTGCAAGCAACGTCGTTCCTTACATTATAATGGCAATTCAATGGAAACATAGCGAAATGTTGGCGATAGAGCCAAATTGGCATCATTTTTGGCTACACTGGTGGCAACTTGGCGATTGATTGAACGGTGCAGAAGTTGATATGCTGTAGTGCCAGCTGGTGGGAAGCTGCAACAAAGAGGATAGCACAAAAACCTTTGTGGAGACCCCCTGGGTCTCACCATGGACACCAAGATTAATTTAAGGCAAAGAACCACCAAGAGCCATTTTGTATAATAATAATAATTATTTATTATTTCAAGTCTCAAAAAAAAAAAAAAAAACTCTAATAACATATAATACTTTTATGTTACGTCAAATAAAGGGATTTACCTTTTATATTAAATTAAATTACGAATTATGCAACTAATTAATAATTATGCTCAAGATCAAGTAAGGTCTACCGAAATAGGAGGTCCGAGAAATATACGTACTCGAATTCTTAACTTTCATTAACTTTAACTAATTCGACTAAACTAACGCTTATTTTAAGCGTACGTAAATTATATTTACCGCTGGCTATATCAGCTTTCTGGTACTTCCGTAGAATAGCAGTACTACGTCTTCACTATCTCAATATCCTGGAATCCTCTAAGATTGAGGTTAAAGTTGCTGACTCAATAGCCTTCCACATCTATCTTGCTAGCTTACAACACTCGACTTAAATACCTTATCTACTTTGCATATCCCGTTCATCTTTTTGGAGTTGATTGGAAATATACGCGAATTTATATTCCCCCAAAAGACGCCTAAGAAGATTAGTGGGAAGGTTCCGTACAGATTCGTCACACCTTCTCCACCAAAAATACATATACATGTCAGTTTTCATAGCGATCGGTTGAACGGTGTTGGAGGGAAATGTGATCATATGTACGAACATTCATTTTTATACATATAGATCAATGTAAATGTGTTTTTAGTATTCATTATGTCAGGATGCATTTGATTTTGCCCCCTTTCAGTAAATTAATACTTATTTTAAATATTTTATTTGCATTTTTTCAATATGATCGCACCCCTCCCAAAGGGATATCACGCCCCCCCCTCTAGGGGCGCTCCGCACAGTTTGAGAAACACTGGCTTTTACAGATATTCACTTCTCGATCAAAGGTTTTTAAGGTATATTCATATCTCCAATTATTTAAGTATTGGTCAATATAATATTTACTTTTATAGCCATTGTTACTCTTGTTTTTGTTTATATTGCAGCTATTATTATTGCTTATTTCAACAATTTAACATAGCTTTAGTGTCTTGCAATGGAATTTAAATCAAATGTACATTGTATGCAAGTAACTAAATGAGTCTAACTTTGACTGAGGTCATTTTATGCGATATTAAGGCTAAGTATATTTATTACAATCCTCTTAAAAAAGTCACGACTGAGCTTAATTTATGGTTAGGTATCATTTTCATAAAAATGTTGTATTTATGTTGTTAACAAGTAAAATATTTTATAAGTGAACTCGCTGAATTGAGGCCATGTTATATATGTCGAAACCCAAAGTCCTCACGTTGGTATAGGGTGAAAATTTGGAGAGAGACTTACCAGCTCTGCTTTGTCATTTGATTGTGGCTCAAAATTACGCAGTTCATCGATAAAAGCCTTTTTGTTGTTTCGAAATGCGGCTTTAATAATCACCCAGTCAATAAATTTTATGTGAGAACCGAGATAAAAAATGGAAGAATTATATTGAAATTATATTAGATGTTTTTGTAAAGCATTCTTCTTGACAATAGAGTTTTTGAAGAATTTAATTGCATCGCTGAAGAAAAATGAAAGTCTCACTTTCGAAGAGAAGAAATTGTTTCGAATGAATATTAAGTAAAATTATTTTGTTAATGCATATATTTCGAGACTGTTGAATTCTTCAAAATTTTAGTAACTACATGTTTTTTAATGTTCTCTATCACAGATTAAATTGTGTGTATAATCATATAAATATAATTATAACTTAAAAATGGTGCGTGGAATGCCACGCGATAGAAGTGAAACTTTTTTGGCGACGTTGGAACATTGATTATTTACCCCAATATTCCAAATTGACAGAGTGCATGTCTCAATCGCCTAATTTGCGTGAAAGGTATTCTTGGCGAAATGAGTCTTACTGATACCAAATCCAAAGTAGAAAGATGTCCTGGAATTTCGGGGTATACAATACCATTATATTTTGATAAATTTCGTATACTTTTCCAATTTAAACTTTATCGGCAATTGTAGCATGCTTTAATGTGTCTTCTAAATTAATTCCCGATAAAATATTTTGTGCTCAGCAACAGACGTTCTCAAATCATCTCTAAACCATAATCTATCATAAATTGAACGCCCGTATCAAATGAACGATTATCAATGAATCGCTTTTGAAAATCTTTGTGAGCCTTTTTGTGGGAATCATAGTCTTTGTAACGTAAGATAGAATTTATTATTGATTTACATGTATCAGTTCCACCACGCACTAGAATTGTTGAGGGCTCTGTAGTTAATGGCCCAGGGTGGTTCACTAAGTCCGTATTAATCTGTGCAGTCATTAGAAGAGTCTCAATAGCATTCCCATCCCTTAAACTGAGCATTAAAAGAGTATTTTGCAGTGTTTTCTTCCGTGCTCGATATTCTTTCATGTACTCTGATGGAGATTCCGTAGTAGCACTTAATAAATTTGCAATAGTTTTTTGCTTTTTTCTTGTCACTTTTTCGACTGGACTTGCTGCTAGTTTTTTTTTCTTTCTTTCACGAAACACTTTTCCTCTTTGTGCATTTGATTTAGGCATTCTGACTAGAATTAATATAATAATTGAACTCAAATAAAAGTCAAAAAAGCAAATTAGCCGCCGAAAACATCGCCATGTAGTAAACAATCTAAATATTTTTCAAAAAAGCATGCTTT
Source organism: Trichonephila clavipes (assembly GCA_019973935.1). Lineage (NCBI taxonomy): Eukaryota > Metazoa > Arthropoda > Arachnida > Araneae > Nephilidae > Trichonephila > Trichonephila clavipes. The sequence goes on from BMAU01015529.1 coordinate 58,582, forward strand.
TACTGCGAGAGCTATTTTGTCACTGTATTTCCCACAACCGTTGATAGATGTTCCTGGGTCGGGGGGAAAGGACCCCCAATAGGAAGGTAGGCAAGTTGACCAATCGGAGGTGAGCAATCATCCAACTTTTACACGGATATGATGTAAGTCATGCTGTGTCCCCGCTCCCCCTTTTCTTCCCAACTCGCTATCCTGTCATCATGGTGAGGATTCGGGGGGATGGGAGGGGGGAGACTACTTCCGTCCGCTTTTTCACTGTTACGCAAAACTGGGCAAATTTCTCATTCACTCTCGAGCGCTAAGAAGTTTCACTTCAAAAAGAAAATTTTTCTGACTATTTGGTCACTCTTCTTGAAGAATCGAAGAACGTGCGCGAAATCCTATTACTCAGAATATACTAAAAATGAGAACAAAAATAATGGTTTTTTTAAAATATTTTTAATGCGCTAAAATAACTAAATAGTTAAAAAAAAATAGTGCATGTAAATCTTTACAGCCTTCATCCTTAATGGTCGGATTAGAAAAAGTTTTGCTCTAAGAACTTTAGAATATATTTTACATTTAATAATGGTTATAACATTAAACGCATATTTGGAAACTGTCGCATCAAAAAATACCTTAGACATTATCAGAAAATGGATTAAAAGGACTTTGAAATTGCCAACAATAAATTATAAAAGAGGGATTTTGATTTGATTTTAATTTACGCACGAGTGTTATTGGAGACCGAATGTGTAATTTTGAACCATTGTCAAGTGACAAGGATGACGTCTGAGTTGGCAACTCCCTTACCAAACTTCTTTACTACGCCTTCGGGAAGACTTTCAGGCACGACAAATTTAACGTGCATTAGTCACTGTGTTCAGCGGTTGATTGATTTATTGATTGAATATTAACGTCGCACTGTTCAGCTACACGAGGGCTTTTGGCGACGGACCACGTAATTTTGAACCATGGTCAAGTGACGTGGACGACACCTGAGCTGGAACCCCCCTCTCCTAACTACCACACCCCACCAACGGGAGGACGTTTCAGCTCTCGACAGATTTAACGTGCATCGCTGCCCTACACGGCGGGTCTTTAGTGGTACAGGGTTCGAACCCATGACAAAGCAAGCCACGGTCCGATACCTATACCACTCGGCTACCGCGGCCACCCTGTGTTCAGCGGATCTTCAGTGGTACTAGGTTTCGAACCGCCTCTTCAGCTACGCCGGTCAAGAGTTCTCGACCACTATATATAGCAAGAATAACTCTCCTTATTAAAATGGTTACTCGATATATGTATCCTGTATTTGGAATTTAAACAATTTTTAAAACTAATTTACCTTGAAACAAAATTCATCATTTAATGTGATACACATATATATTAACACTGCTAAAATTATCTTAATTTTGCTATTCGTACTGTTATAGAAGTAACATTTGAAAGTATAACTAATTTGAATAAGCCTTTTTTTGGATATTATTTTGCTAAGTGAAACTTACCTGAAATAAAATGATTTCCTAAAAAGAAAGAAAAAAGAAGCAACGATATGAAAATAAAATAGACACTTTATTTTTCTCCGAAATTTTGAAAGCTAAATTATAGTGCTTAATTCTTTTTAACTCGATACATAGCAAGTTCCATGATAAAGTAAACAACAGAAATGCCTAATCCGGCTCCTAATATTGTAAATGCGCCAAGAAGGTCTTCCAAGTCTAGCGGATTTCTGACAACATCCATATTCTGTGAACAAATTTCGTAATACAGTACGGACTCTAAAATATGTCTCTTTGCTAATCTACCTTCATTGGACCTTAGGATCCTATAAATAAAAGAGAGAAGACACATTTTTTAAAAAATTATTAATATCGCACCATGTATGACTTTTATAATTTTCTCTAAAACCTCAAATTTAATAAATAATTCACTGAAGTTCGGAAGAAAAAAAGAACAAGAAATAGAAATCTCTCAAAAATTTGTTTCCTGAAATGTTTTTTTTAAATATTTTTGCTCTTTTAAATAAAAAAAAATTGATTTAAATAAAATTAATAAATTCGCAGATTACTTACTCAGAAATTGCTTTGTAATTAACTTTTCTGAGTAAATATAATAGATTATTTTTTCATAACTTCGCACAAAACTGATTCGTGATAGTATACAAAATAAATGGGAAATGGAAAATCCCTGTTATATATATAATAAAAATCTTGGCTATATATGAAGAATATAGGTACAGTATTTAAAAGCTATTTAGTTGTTTAAGTTATTACTGCTTCCAATAAGACAATTAACTCCTCCGTATCGTCTTTTTTCAATAGCCTTTAGTCGAATGGTATGTAGATTTCCCATGTTTAATTTTTCCAAGCAATTCTTAATGTTCTGAGTTAGTGGTTCTTAAACTTTCTCGATAGCCACGCACTCTCCTTTATGTGCCAGCCTGATATTGTGGACTTCCAAGATTTTGAGCATTTTTCCCTACACATAGCTGAATGATTGAAGTACAATCATTATCGTATTGGAGTGCTATGAGTTCAGATCTTAATCTTTGCACGTTCACATGTGTTTCTACTATTTTTTTGCAAATATTACGTTGTAGTAACGGCCTTATAGTTGCAAAAGATAAAAAAATCTGAATTAATATTTGTGATCAAAATACATGCCCTAGTAGTTTTTTCAATAGGGTATATTTAGTGATCTAGTCTAGGATGGTATATCTTTCAATTTTTCCACGAAGCCTTTCAGAGTCTGTGAAATAGGAAAATCTTAACATTAAACGAGAGACTTTCGCGGACTCTCTCTGTCATGTTCTTTAATTATTCATTGAGAATGTTATCTTTTATAAAGAACGATTTATATCTACATAAATATCACTTTAAAAAGTTACATGAACGGGTTCAATGTCACCTACATAATACACACAGAACAACAACATGTACATGAATCTGTTCAGTTCCTATCTTCAGTTAAAATTTCAGTATAAATACAGTTATAATACAATACATAAATTTAAAACACATATGTGACAAGAAAACTATGCAAACCCCAGTTTAAGAACCTCTGATCTAAATAATTAAGCAGAGCTTCAGTTTGTGTTGCCATCGAACTGTGACTTGTGCTCCATTCCGGTGCGGTCCCCTTCTGTGGTGATTGGTTTATTTTGTATATTCTCAATGTTACACACACAACTCTATTAATAACCGAATCAGATTCAATAACATAAAATGTAATAGGTTTATTTAGGAATTCAAAGTTGAACGCTTAAAGAAAGGCATGCCCGGGGAGTACCAATTAATTACGTAGAACTTTTAACTAAGTTAACTTACCTGCAACATTCCCTGGTCTGAAAGAGAGGAGTGTGGACGTTGTTGACGCTAACTCTAGATGTTTTAGGTGTGACATTGACTCCAAAAGTGTCAGTGTAATGCTGAGATCTCCTGTTTTAGGAGAGAGAATTCGTAATTAAACTGCCCCCACGCCAAATTAGGGTTGTCCCCCCCCAATTAAAACGTTTTGAAAATTCCTGATTGCTTTCAAACTCCTGCCTCATTCTTTCTACGAAGGGAAGGGAATTCTATGTAAATGTAGATGCAAGGCTTAGCATGATCCATAACGCAAGGTTCGGATTTATTTGTAATCAATATTTTTTATGCCCTACTAAACTATTTTTTTCGCTTAACGAATCCCACATTGCTTCCTCTTCAGCCCCTTCATGTCCATCTATGCTTCCAAGTTAGAGAAAGAACAAATTTCATAAGCTTCGACTGTAAAAACATAACGCTGCTGCGGCACTGATAAGGCGCAGCGCTGTTGAGGTCACTGCTAAGGCTGGATTACTCCTGTGAAAGGCTGCATTAGAAGGACATTGGGATTCTCGTAGCTGTGAGCGCCTTGATATGTCACTGTAGGTCTGAGAGGGTCCAAGTGAATCTGGAAGTCGAACGGAAAGAGAATCCGTTGGAGTGTTCTGGGGTGTTGTAGCGTCTTGGAGCATGTAGAAGTGTCTCTCTAGCGTCTGTGAAGCTCTGTTACGTGAGAGTCTCTGGGTTTTCTCTTTTGGTGTCAATTTAAAGGAGGAATACGTCACGCCCACAAAAGCGACGCTTTAGGCAGAGCCATTTCTGTTTGAATGTAGCCGGGATTACTATTCAGTTATTGGTACTAGTCACCCCTCACGCGGTGGACTTTGAAGTCGAAGAAGCGCACCGGTCTCTTCTCTGCTAGCTGGATAAAGAGAGATCAGAGGATGACTTGCCTTAGAGCGTCGGTGTTCGATCTTGGATATTTTCCCCCGCGAAACTCCATTTCCCTTGAGACATCCCTAGTTCCCTAACAGAAAATGGGTTCTTCGGTGGAGACCGCTGCAGCGCATTTGATTGACAACGCAGGAGAGATGTCTCTCGAATTTTAATTCAGATACACACTGTAACTATGTCACATGATTTCATGTTCTACCACATAAACTTACCTTACAGATTTCAGTATTATGAACAATATATATTTAGCCAGACCTATTCTCATAGATTTTTTTAGGTTTAATAAATTAATTTAAAAATAAAGGAAAGTTTTGATTACATTAAACGTTGTATTTTTCTTGAAGATGTCTTAGTTAATACTCGTACACTTCTGAGTTACTAAATCATATATGTTAATCTGATTTTGATTCATACACAAAAACTGCCGTTGTTGTTATTCTGTGAAGTTTACTCATCCTACAAGAAATTTAAATGTTTACTGTCACATAGAACATTAACTCACCCTTCATCTAGTTTCCTCATATACTTTTTATGCAAACCTCTTCTAGTTACAAGAGCAATATACCCGGAACATAAATCGAAGGTGGCTACGCGAATGTTGCATTTTCCTGTTAATCTGAATCTCTCTCCGATCATGAACTTCGAGTATAAAGTGTCGGCGATATAAGCCGATTTTCCAGCTTCTACGTCATCAAGCCACAGAGGGATACCAGTGTCCATCTTTATTAAATTTTTTTTAATTCTTTCTAAAACAGATTCAAGCTTCGTGTTGGCTAATTTCTGTAAAGAAAAATTAAGACATATACATATTAAGTAAGATTTATGTTTATTTTAAAATAATTATTACACTTGGCATCCTTAAGGAGAACAATTAATCAGTTATTTATTAGTAAGTGTTGGCTCTTATCTAAAATATGAGACTTCAATGCACAAACGGATAAATTAGAAAAGTTTGTGTGTTAATATGTGTTTGATTCTTTGATAGTTTTGTTTCTTATGAACCATATTAGATAAAAATAACATAGATAAATAAAGAAAATTGGTAACACTCTACCCCTCGTTGCTGTAAAGACTGGAACAAAAACTGTGCTTTTAGGGTGGGCGAATCTTCCTTTATTCTGCTTACTCCCAGAACTATTTCCTTCGAGTTACCATTTTTTTTTTTTTTGTCTTTGATCAGCCATACGCGCAATTAATAATGGAGAAAAATTAAAAATTAAAGAGGCATCGACAACATTTTCTGATTAGGAAAAAAAAGTATTTTGTAAAACTAGAATTTATAAATTAAGATCAATGCGAGAGTGGAGATAGCTGACAGTGAGAGTAACTGAAGGTTATGTTCCTGAACTCGTGGCCGGAGTTATTGCAGTCGAGTGAGTCGTCAGTTTGAGTTCTGAAGACATGCATAGCAGAGGGGCTGATGCACGTCAGATCTGTCGAGACTTAACTTCCCATTTGGTGTGGTGTTAAAATATGGAGAGTAAAGTTCCAGTTCAGATGTCGTCCTCGACTTGATTGTGGATCAAAATGATGAAACTCATCGCTTATAGTCATCGTGTAGTTTCTGAATGCAACGTTAATAAACATTCAATTAAAGCAAGATGATGTACACTACTGGGCATTAAAATTGCTACACTAAGAAGGTGACATGCTACAGACGTGAAATTTAAACAACAGGAAGAAGGTGTTGTGGCATGCAAAAGATTGGCTTTTCAGCGCATTCAGACAATGCAGAAGGTGAACCTACAATGTGTTCAAATTAAGAAATTACTCAGTCGGTTTTTCATACTCAAATTGTATTTGAACGTTGCTGCCTGGTGAAAAACTGTCGTGATACTTTGTGTAAGAAGCAGAAATGCGTACTAGCACGCTTCTGACTTTGATAAAGGTAGAATTTTAGCGTACATGGATTGCGGTTGATCGCATCGCAATATTGCTGCTCGCGTCCGTGGAGATCCTATGACTATAAGCAGAATATGGAATCGATGGGTTCATTACGGTAATACGGAATGCTGTGCAGGATCTCAACGGCCCCCTATCACTAGCAGCCGAGAAAACAGGCATGTTACCCTCATAGCCTTGATGGACCGTGAAGCCACGCCACGAGCCCTGAGTCAAGAATTAGGGTCGTTTTCAAGACAACAAATGTCTGCACGAACAGTTCGATGACGTTTGCAGCAACATGCACACTCTGCTTGGAGGCAATGGCTGCGGCTGCCCTTGGCACTGCATCCCAGACAGGGGCGTCTTCAATGGTGTGATTAACGACGAACCTAGGCGCACAACGGGTAAGACGTCAGTTTTCAGATGAATCCAGGTTCTGTTTACAGTATAAAAATGATCGTATCCGTATATGGCTGCATCGTGGTGAAGACGCATTGGCAGCGTGCATTCCTCCTCATCATCATACTGGCCCCTCATTTAGCGTAATGGTATGGGGTGCTATTTGATGCATGTCTCGGTCACCTCTTTTTCGCATTGGTGGCATTTTGAACAGTGCTCGTCACATTTCTGATGTGTTATGACCCGTATCTACCCTTTATTTGAACCATACGAAACCCTACGTTTCAACAGGATAATGCACGACCGCATGTTGCCGGTATTGCATGGACCTCTCTTTATACGGAAAATGTTCAGCTGTTGCCCTGGCTTGCTCGTTCATCAGATCTCTTGCCAATAGAAAATATCTGGTCCATTGTTGCTGAGCGACTGCCTAGTCACCATACGCCAGTCACTACGGTTGATGAGCTGTGGCATCATACTGAAGCTGCATGAGCATCTGTTCCTGTACATGGGATCCAATCTCTGTTTGACTAAATACACAGACATATAAGTGCTGTTATTACTGCCAGAGGGGATTGTTCTGGGTACCGATTTCTCAGGATCTACGCACCCAAATTTCTTGAAAATTTAATCACTTGTTATTTTCAGTATAATATATTTGTTTAATAAATATCATTTTGCTACCTGCACTTCTTCCTGGTATAGAAATTTTAATGTACAGTAATGTATTTTGATGAATTAAATAACTTTATGTGAAAATACCAAAGTGTATTTTTTCTCAGTTCAAAAAATGACAGAACTCTAGATTATCTGATATACTCCTAATGCCATTTTTTGATAAATGAAATGCTAGATAAATTTTATTGAAACTTTTAACACTGAATACATGTTTTAACTTTTTAAAAACTAGTTATCAATCTTTATTCAAAAATACCTCCAAGCATAACACAGGATAAGAATTTTCATACGTTCCAATAATTACGTCAGGATTTTCTAAGAAATCCTCCAGTTTTTCAATCTGTGGCTTCAGTCTATCTGCAGCATATGTAGACACGATGATTCCTTGGTACACGTACAAAAAAACGAGGCATGTCAAGAACCAGAGACTCTGGAGTAATTTAAAGCTTGAAGATGTCCAGATATGACGTAAATACCATTTGTCCTTTGATCCAAATTCTGAAAAATATATCAAGAGTAAATGTCGATTTATGGCCATTGAATATAATGGTTGTGGAGGAAAAGAAAATGAAACATTATTCTAGTAAAGCATCATGTCCTTGTAGAAGCATGTAAATATCAGCGCTATAGTATCAGACTGCACTTGCTCAGTGCCAGGGCAACTTAAAGAGAAAAAAGAAAGAACGTATTTCCAGGCATTCTCTGTACATAAAAGGGAAATCGTACTTTTATAAAAGCAACAAGAAACCATAAAGATGCCTTTATATGAGATAGAATGATCGGAAAGCTTGAAGATGGTGTAGTTTGAAAAATGCTGCCCACAAAAGTTGGGAATTGACCAAAATGTAGTCTTAAGAACTTAGAAGTCCTTCCAAATGGCAGGTTGGGGGTGATCGGCTGAAGTAAACAACGGTAAGAGATGACCGGTATTCCTCTCTGTCCTCAATATAGCTCAGTATGTGCATATGGCAACTGGACGACAGGTATACAGAGGCCAGAGGTCTGCATAAAGATCTGATTACCCTGAACCCTCCGAAATATCGCATGATAATTAGTTCTTTTATTTTACCCATCTATCAGGAAATGGCATTTTAACCACAACTTTATCTCCTCAAAAATATTGCATCATTTCAAAGAGAGAGATGATGCATTATTACATCAGCCGTCGAATCTGGCTTAAACACCGAATTAATCCGTTCACAGCGAATTAAACAATGAAAATCATGATTATCAAAAATATGAAAACTTTCCTGTAGGAAAAGTGTACGCATCAAAGGTACATCCCCCCCATTTAATCAAAATTTATGAAAAACAATAATAATTGAAAAATACCATAAAATGCCAATGACGTTTTTAGAAAAAATAATAAAATACAATATATATATATATATATATATATATATATATATATATATATATATATATATATATATATATATATATATATATATATATATATATATGTCATGATTTTGAAGACAGAATCAGATTAAAAGTTAGAAAAAGGGACGGTCTTTATTCAACCAATTCTACATCTGTTCTGATATCGAGAGAGGAGGAAAAAGCACGCCATGGTGGGGGTTTCAAGTGGATAACACTTGAAAAACATATGGTAAGTATCGCTGCTTTGAAGAAGGTGCTTGCAAGTTAATGCTGACATATGTTGACTATTAAATCTAACGATCTGGAATTAGACATGTTTATTGGCTACGCCATATGTTCGGAAGAAGTAAATGGGTGATTAGTTTGATACTTGACGATGGGAACTGAGACGCTAAGGCAAATAAAATAAACATCATGGCCTGAATTATCAACATTTTTCACGGAAAGAACACATGGAATTAAAAAAATAATTACAATATAATTGAGTAACTTCAATACCGAAATGGTTTTATTCTTAATGCCTCAGTTTTTGAATACCAATGTATTTGAATACATTCCTACCTTTTCCAATTAAAGATATATGAAATGACCATAAGTATCTGAAAAGGGCGTCAAGTTTTTTCTTTTCCTCAGGGGAAGGCAAAAGTACGTATATGAGATACGTGATGCCAGCGCAAATACATATAGCCAGCAGTATTAACAGCCAGACCTATGGAAATATTTTTAAAATACATGCGTTTTAATTAGCTATTTTTATTTACTATAATAATATGTATTTTAAATTAATTTAATTATATAGAAATACAATATTAAAAAATTCATGCCTTTTTTTAGGACAAAATAGAATTGTGGTAGAGTTTAAAAGTATTATATATAATTATAACAAATCTATCTATCTGTCTGTCTGTTTGTTTGTATCTATCTATCTATCTATCTATCTATCTATCTATCTATCTATCTATCTATCTATCTATCTATCTATCTATTTCACCTTTTAATAACAAAAAAAAAATTACAAGATGTTTAAATTATATCACTGTTTTATTATATCATTACCCCTTTTAAAACGAGTTAATATTGTTTTCATGTTTCATTAAAATTCAGAGATTCTAACTATTGATCAATTATCATAAAGTTATATATTTGGATTCATTTTTAGAATATTAAAAAAAATCTTGCTTTCATATATATATATCTAGAGCTCTAAGAATGCTCTTTTTTTGTTAATTGTTTTCCTTACGTCATTAAATCTTTCTTTAATAATTATTAGTATTTCTAAAACGATGTAATTAAAGCCCTCTAGAACTTTGTCATCATGAAATATTATGAAAAGCTTTGACGCATATTCTTACTGTTAAAGAAAATATGCCAAATATGAGGTATGGATTCTTATTAGCTGGAGTTAAACCCGATATAATAACCAAATCAGAAAAGTCCAAAGGGAAAGCAAAGTCAACTACTCTGGCTCTAGCAGCATTCATGAAAACAGGACCTGCTATATCAGTCTCCTGCAATAAAAAAGAATCAGTTTAACTGTGTTCCGTTTATCCTTTCAAGAAAATGTTCTTAAATACAAAACAAGATACTAAATTTAAATCACGATTTAAGACTTAAAAAAAGTAGCTAAAACTAACTAAATCTATGGTTATGAGTAAAATTAAAATTTTCATACTTCAACCGTTAATAAGATATCTAATTATTTGTGAAATAATCTGACTAATATTCAGAGGATGTCTGAAAATTCCATACTTACATATTACACCGTCGTCCAATTTCGTGAAATCAAAAGACATCGCCAAATGCCACGATATGCTGCTTATAGTGGAAAACCGTCCTTGTGCATGTTCCAGCATAATAATTTTAACAAGTAATATATAAAAACAAATTTTTAACGTCAGTTCCTACTTTGTTAGAAAAAACGTACTGGCGTCATCTGTTGCAACTAACTGTAACTAAAAGGGAAATAACGCAGAATAAATTAAAAATTAAAAAATAAAATTTAATTAATGAATTAATGTTTGAAAAAACTGTATTAACATATCTAGTGTAATCCACTATAAGTTTAAAAAATATTATTTGAACTTGATTGGATGAATAGAAGTTATTTTATTAACGATTGAAAATTCCAACAAGATGAATAAATATATAGGGAGTGTGAGCTAATAGTAGGAATTAAAAAATGGCAGCATTTGGTGAGGTTTTTTGAATTAGCGGCGTCTTTTTATTTGGCGTAATTGGTTGGCGGTGTAATACGTAAATACCAAAAATTCACAGTATAATCATTAAATATCACAGCTTTTCAATTATAGTAAGTAAAGATTTCAAACACAGTGCTTTAATGCCGGGATATGAAAAATCCCTAAGCGTATGCAATGTAAATCCGTATACTTAGCCTAGATAAGCGCAATCAGTTCTATAACGTCAATCACAATTACGCATAACTATTTTTTATGGACATTTTAAGAATTCGAAAGCGGACTTATAAAGCTGATTTTTAAGGTTAAGTGGAACAGTACTTTTAAAATAGAGATGAAATAGAAAAATTCATTAAAATAACATTAATTATTACATGCAAATTATAAACTAAAGCCTTACATGGACAATAAACTTAATGCATCAAAAGTTAGAATGAAAATGAGTTTAAATGTTCTCAGATGTTAATTATACGAAAATAAAGATTAACGAATTTCACTCTTTGATTCATCTACATTTAATACTATTGGATTATGAGTTTGGCAAGAAAACACAAAATAATAAAAAAAATGTTATATGCAATGCTTTGAAAAGAAAAGCTTTAGCCAGCTAAGGAGGGTTTTTTTTTTGCTTGACCGAATCGTCTTGCTGTTTATTTCTTTCAAATCTATCACATTTTCTGTTGAATTTATTTTTATCATTCAAAAAACTCAAATTCCCCCTCGAGCATTGTTACATAATATTCTTAATACTCCATGCTCTTCTTTGCAAATAAAAATCACATCAAATTTTTTCAACGCATCCTTTGTTAAACAAAAACTGTTGAAATAAGAGGACCATTGCTGAAAACAGAGCTCTAAGATAAAATTCGAATTGTGGAATTATTATTTTTCACGACTTATATTTTAGAAATCACTTACGGAAACGATTATGAGTTAGATAGTAATAACAAACGATTTATTTCAAGGAATATATTGCAATCATATAATTATAACTACCAAACTATTTATAAGTAAATTTGAAATTAATCAGCCAAAAGATTCTTAGATAAACATGCGTAATTGTATTCTGAAAAATAGTTCGATGCTAAATTCATACATTACTAAAAATAACAGTCAGTATCAAATGGCTCATTTGATTTGCTTAAATGACACAGACGTCTAGCAAGATGGAATTCTCACACATTGGAATTAAAAATAAAGTAAATTGCAATTCTCGTTGTAAATGATATATTATACATCCATTTTATTATAGTTTATTATTAATCTTAATAAAAACGTATCATATTTATAATTTGTTATGCATGTTAATTATGATAACCTTCTTATACTGATATTCTTTAATAATATTTATTCAACGACAATTTTTAAAAATTCAATAATTTTTACTTAAGCATATAGTTTTCTTTAGATAATATTATTTCTCTTATTGATGAACATTTACATTTCTGAGCATTGCTCCTATCATTCCATTCCATTTTCCATCAGGTCCAATAAATCCTCCATACTGAGCTCCAAACTGAAATGTAGAGCTAAAATATAATAAAAAGAATAAAAATAGAAAAATAATTGAGATACAAGTGATTAAAACATCCGAAACATATTTTTAACAGAAAATATTTACAGAAAATACACTTTTACTTTCAAAAATGTATCTGAAATTCCAGAAGTTGTTATTCACTAGAAAACAATATTTATTAATGCGGAACATCTAAGTTATCTTTTAAACCTAGAATTGTGATTTTAATAGGAAACTGATAGAATTTTAGAAAATGTAAAAAAGATGATTAAATCATTATATAAACACATCAAAAGATTTTAATCAAACATTTTTAAAGGTACTTAAATAATCCTTTTTTATTTAGCTTGAAATAGTTTATTTGAGAGAAGCATTATTACGATGTAATTATGAATTATTTCATTAAAGTGTAATAGAATATAGAGTCAAACAATGTATTAAATTTTGTACATATTCCATAATTAAGTAATCATAAAACTAATTAGAAAAAGGAGCCGAAACGTAGATGAAGTCTTCAAAAATAATTGCACTTGATATCAGTCCTAAAAACGTTTAAAAAAATAATTAAACAAATAAATAATAAACAAAATAAAAATAAATTATAATTTATATTTTATAAAGATTTTACATTTTTAAACATTTATTGATTTTTCAAGCAATTTTGAGAATTGAAAAAATTTGTCTATAAAAAAGGATTATATGATTTAATATATTTTTGTTTTTAAATTGAGGTAACTTAAAATATAGTGTTCATAAAATAAAGACATAATTTTTTTGTACAGTACACTTCATATTATTTAATATACTATAATTTACTATAATTATTTAATGCAGCGTTATACTTACTCAAATACTTTTGCTTTTTTCATTTCTTCATAAAGCTCCAAAACAACTCCATGAGCTGCGGATTTGTTTTCTTTTTCTAACACAATCCATGGATTCCACTGAAAATAAAAATATACGCTATATTTACAGTAAGACCCCGCTTAACGCTGTTTCGTTTTAACGCTCTTTTATGATAATTGTGGGACTCCCCAAAATTGCACGCAGGATTAGGCTTCCCGATATCCGAAGCAGTTTCTCTATGTTTCTTCTCTCTGGTGGTGCTGCATTGAATTTGGCAACTTCAACAATAAGAACCATTCTTAAGAATAAAGGAAAAATTCTGTCATCGCGGCAACTGCAACTACAACAAGCTCTGCAACTAGAATTGCCCGTTCTAGAAATAATAAAATAGAGGAAATGAAAAAAAAATGACTTTCTATATGGAGACTGACGAGGAAATTGAACACAATATGCTAGTAAAACAAGACTTAGAATTTTATTTATTTTTATATGTATATTCGTTTATTATATTTCTATATTTGTAAGAAATAATTTTTTGTTTTATTGTTAGAAAAAACATAATTAATAAATTTAATGGTAAAATACCAAACCAATTTCTACCTATCTTCCCCTAATCGCATTATTTACATCATGAGATAACCTCGTTTATAACGCTGTTTCGTATTACTCTCTACTTTGATGGAACGTCAAGCGGGGTCTTACTGTATATACTTTCTCTTTTTTTAAATGACTGATTCTAAAAGCGAAAAGTATGAATATTTAGTGTAGAATTTCATTTCATTAACTTGAAAGAAAATGCAATCGGAGCGATTTAGAAATCATTTTCATAAAAACGTATCGATTTTGAATCATTTTAGAAAAAATCGTAAAAAATTGAAAATATAATTATTTTGTAAAATAAATTATACCGTATCTCGTGGTGAAATAAATGATCTTTTCGATTCTGTCATTATTTTTGTCTGAGTCTCATAAAAAAAATTAGATCGTGTTTTAAAAACGTCTGGGATAAAAAAAAAAGGTCGGGAAATTGGAATTTCGCCACCTGGCGGGAAAAAATGGCAATAGTTATGCGTTTTAAGGCTTTTAATTAATATCTTTTTAACTAATTGCACTATCGGAATATAAATGGTCAAAACGGATTCCTCGGATCATTCCTGATCTTTTGATACGTTTGGCGAGTTTCTGCGTAGTGCGGTTCGTGAGAAGATACACCTAGTCATACACATAGTTACGTTTGTTTACCTATGAATTTTAATAGTGTAGATAATAAAATAAAATAAGATACCAAGTGAAAAAGTTGTATAACCTACAATGTCGAAGAAGTATGAAATTGGAGTTCAAGAGACGTAACAATTTAGATACAAAAAGAGTCTTTGAACTAAAATGGAGACCTATTATGATTTCTAAAGCTGTCACTGAATTAAGCCAGGGATTTCGGGTTAAGCAATGCTTTATGGATTCACCTTCCCCGTACAGCAGAAATTTTTGACTTAAAGAAAAAAACAGAGCCATGTTGAAATGTTAAGCCTATTTCTAACACTCGCGGGATAAAAACCAGACAGTAAAGTAAAATGAAATTATGAAAAGAGAACTATAATGTTTCTCTCATAGAGAGAAATAACAAGAAAAAATTCTGTAGAAAAAATTAGGATAAAAACTTACATGTAAATTTATATAGTACAATAGAATTAATATAAACATTGTGAATATCCTATAAAACAAAGAATAGATAAATAATGGAAGTGATAACCAAGAATAACAAACCAAAATATAAGTAAAGATAGAAAAAGCCAATTAAACAAAATGGAACACTATTCTCAAAATAGTTTCATGCTAGTATCAAAAATACCAAAATGGTAGAGAGAGAAATTTGGAGGATAAAAGGCTGAATAAATATATTTAGAAAAAAGTAGAATTAAAAAAATGAATGAATAAAATGGAGGTATAAAGCATAAAGAAATGAATAAGATAGACGGAATTACTTGTAATTTGAAAATATAATTGATAGAAAAGATTAAAAGCCGAATTAGGTAGATGAACAAATATCTAGGATACACAGATACGTATTCTTAAAGAATAAAAAAAACACAAAACAACTGCTTGAAAATGCTTTAAAAATTACGTTGCTTCCAAATGCTTCATTTGATATTTTATAGAAAAAGAGCAAAATGGCTGAAAAGTTCATTTTATACATTCAAGGACAATCGAAAATATGATAGTCTTCCTATTTATGTAGCTAAAATGTTGCCAGTGTTTTCATTATTTTAAAGATAAAGACTTACAGCTTTATAAAATACATTAAATAGTTTATTTTTTTTTCAGTTAAATATATCTTGCAACATTATTTTAACCTTTTCTGTAATGAGAATCACGGAAATAAAATCATATTCTATTTTTAAGAAATTCTTAGTATTCATATTAAAGTAATCATTAATAAAGCAATAATTGCATAGTTGAATTATCAAATTACATCGAAGAAAACATGAAACACATTAATTTTTTATTTATTTTGAAAAAAAATTATTAATAAATGCCCATGCACTATAAACAATCACACGGAGCTTACAGAAGTATGAAACATTACAAAAGGAAAAAAAAGTTTAAGAGTTATGAAGGATTTCAAATGTTAACAATGAATTTTTTTACAGAAATTGTTAAAAGCTCCCTCATTGTCAATAATTAAATTTGGTAGTCTATATAAAAAATTCAATAATCGCTATTATTTTCATAAGTAGCAAGATTTGAAATATAAAAAATATATTTTGAATCACTCATGAAAAAAAAGTTTAAGCGCTGATTGCATAAAAGCGCGAATAGTGTGAAAAATAGGAATTTAATAAATTTATTTCCCTCCTCCTAAAAATTATTTGTTTTTCTCTGAATATTCAAACATTTATTAACTCAAGTTAATATAGATAACGTAGGGGGATATTTTCTTATTAGCAAAATGTTAACGCAAAATTTAAAATGTAAATTTCCTTTACAATGGCTTTCTCTTTTAAAAAATTATAACTATTCTAGGATCAAATAAATAATTAAATAAATAGAACTTTTCAATAAATTTAATTCCGTAAATATCATAATCGTGCAACAACGTAACAGCATTTTTGTAAATTGATATGCAAATAATAACAGTTTTACGATTGCTAGTTTTTTACAAGGCATTTTGTTACTTTTGAAGGCAAAAAAATTATTTGCATTTTCCTATTTTTCAATGAACGAGGTTAATTGTGATAGATATCGTGAATTATAATGACAGAGTAAACTTGTTTATGTAAAATTTATTACGATAAACTACAACTAAAAATACATTTTTGATGATTATGTTAAATAATTTACAATAATACAAAGAATAAAATCACTTACAGGAGCAATTGCAATTCGGTAGTTTTCCATTCTTATTCTTATGCGCGAAAAGGATGGTTTTCTGAATAATTAAGTATAATAAAGAACAAAGTAATTTATGTATTGAATATATTAAACCAAGTTCCTATAAAAAGCCTGACAGTCGATTGGCTTTGAAATTCATTGAATTCACAGCGAGATTTTACGAGATTGCTTTAATTATACTATCTATAACATATTTACTTAATTTCACCAAATAACGAATAATATCTGCAATTTTAGATGCAATAGTGAAGAAGATGTATGTGTAACACGCGATGTAAAATGTCGAGTAAATGATCTTTGTTTAGCAAGGTGATTAGATAGAAGCGTTTTCTTGTTCAAATTGAAGATAAAGTAACAAAATTGGTAGAATGGTTGTCTGTTTGCTTCTATGGAAGTTAAACAATTACTTTTCCGTTCGGATGTTACATTTATTTGCATACTTTTTGTTTGAGGGAATCATCGTGGCCTCTGATTTTTACCTGGAAGAAATCAATGCTATAGACAAAACACATGCCCGTATATAGATTTCTAATATAAATACCGTAAAATCAGGCGTATAATGTGCACTTTTAACACAAAATAAGGTCGAAATTTACGAGTACGCGTTATACGTCAGGTATAAAAATGAGAACTTTAAAAAAAATAAAATAAGGAAAAAAAAGAGACGAGCATAGAAAAATTAAATTGTGTAATGACGTTATAAGTTGATAGCAAAAAAAAATTTAAAAGAAAAGTTTATTTTATTCTTTTTTAGAGCATTTAAATAAAAGCTTGTGTTTAAAAAAGTTTTTTTACTTTTAATTTATTTTTAATTTTTTAGTTATCGCTGTACAGGTTTTTCAGTCTATTCATTTCATTCAGCGCATCATTGTTGCAAGTTCGTTTGCCGGTTAATTTTGAGCCGGCTATATAACTCAGGGGTACGCAATCTTTTTTCCCGCCGGGCCACGTACATATGATACAAATTTCACTCGAGCCGCAACAAGAGTATAATGGGGGACGGGGATAAACACTATAAGACCAAAACAATATTGGACAAAGCAAAATTAATCAAAATATTAAAACTCATTTTTTTTACTATAATACTATACTAAAAACGAAAAACATATTTTTTTAAAAAAATCCTAGTGCAGAATTTGGACAATACTATTCCACAAATGAAAAAAAGGTTTCTTGCAATTATCTTTAAAAATGACGAAGTTTTTATAAATGTTTTATTAAAAATTTAAATATTTTTTGAAAAATCGTAAAATAAAAGTTTTCGTTTTTTTTAAATGATTGATTCTAAATAATATCTTTTTAAATAATTGCGATATCGGAATATAAATGATCTAAGCATGCATTGTCATCCAAACTAAACATGCACACAAGATTTTAGCTCAATCGGAAACCGGATCAAATTTAACTTGCAAGATTGGATTACAGACCGACAGACAGACAACGGGACAGGTGAAACTTATTTATTTTATTTTACAAATGCCAGGCCATTGACCATCAGGTCATTAGGCAACGGGCTCTCCAATACCTTTTACAATGCAGTTAAGATCATTCAGTGCAGAGCACTCGTCCAACTAAAACTCGTGAAACTAAATAAAAGCTTGTAAAAAGGGGATGCGCCTTATCCCTTTAAGACCCAACCTACACGATCGTGCGGGTTAGATATTCTTATACGTTTTTGCTTCTGGAATAGTCGTATGTATGATTGAGCCGGTTTGCAGAAAGTGCAAAGTGTTACTTTTTTCATCAACAGACGATGGTTGTAGTCCAAGTTTTACTTTCAGCTGGCAAATCTAGCTTTGTTTTCAAATACAACGAAAATATGTCTTTTTATCTGTCATAAAAAGTGATTATCAATATACTTCTAATTGATTGGATACAAATTTTTGTATTAATGTTTAAATAATTGTAAAATAGAAAAAATATTAATTATACTCTATTAATGTGGCTTCTAGGGCTTGGGATTTCGTTGCCCGCATGATCGTAGGGGTTGGGCGTTACTTGAGTCACTGCAGTTGTGAAGGTAAATATTTACCATGCGAATTTCCTTTTCTCTTTCAATAATTTTGATGAAAGACTACATAAAAATGAAGTATATAGTTGTAAAATTTGTACCAAATTTCCTTGGGATCACAATGGATGAGTCCCTATTTTCCTTTTCTCTTTTTTTGCAATTAATTTTCTTTTTCATGCATTTGTTGAGCGGTATAGCATTTTTATCCTCTCCACTGATAACTGGATCCATATCTCTTCCCCCCTTAAAAATCTGGATTTTCCGGTGGGAGTTAGTATGGGGTGGTTTAAATATGTATATATATATTTTAATAATAAAATTTTATGATACATTTTACTATTTTTAATGGAATACTGTGTTAATTTTTAACCAAAAACTTTTTCAGGTGTCTAAAAGGAGAAGAGTTCACACAGAAGAAATGTTTCAATTGATGAATAAATCAGATTGAATTTAGATCAGAACATAGTGATCTCTCGGATGATGACAATGCTGCGAACAAAACATATGAATCGCGTATACTGGAAGGAAAATCAAGTTCATATGAGAGCGATGAAGAAACACATGGGAGTATTTGAAATGGAAAGACTATTTTGGATCATTCTTTACCATAAAAGTATCTTGAACACATTCATTACGTTGATTTAGCTGTTGCAAATTCTTAGTTTCTGTGCAAACAAGATGCAATATCAAATAAAATTCCTCTTAAAATCAAAATGGATCGCTTAAAATTTAAGTTAGAGATAGTTGAAGCGTTATCAGCCTCACCACCTACTAACAGAAGTATTTTAACTGACGATGAAGATAACAGTGTTGTAATTCCACTCGCAAAAGGATTGAAGCGTTATAATCCACCTGCTACACATGTCATGGCTTTTATCTTGGCCATTCCAGGATAAAAGGCTTGACATGTCTAGCCATTTTTGATGTGTAGATGACATTTCAAGGCCTCGCAAATGCAGATTTGAAAACTACGAAAGCAGTTCGAAAACATGTTGTGAAAAATGCAATGGTTATTTATACCTGTCAAAAACAAAACAAAAGATTTTTACAGTAAATAAACAATGAATTAATAAAAGAGCTAATTATACATCCATAATTTCCTTATTTGTAACAATTTTAGCTGAATTAAGATTGTTTCTTCTATCAACTTAGAGCTAATAATGTATAGCTCGTAAAATTTCACAGGTGACCTGTTTCACAGATAATGCCCAACTGTCTACGTTTCAGGACGGGTGCGGGAATTTTTTTATTATTTTTCCCAAAGTCATTGGGGTCCATATTGTATTAATAACCAGAAGAATTTAATATTTGAAGATAAAAATAATTCGGGCCTTAAAGGGTTATACAGCGAATAAACCTTAAAATTAAAAAAAATCCGGTTGAAAGCACAAGTACGTGTTATATGGCGGTGCGCGTTATACGTCAGATTTTACGGTATATATATAATTTTGAAGTATTATATATTTTTTAATATCCTTTATTTTAAATTCTATAATAAAGTTTTTGATTTCTTAATTAATATTAAGCTGCCGTCTCCGGTGGCTTAGAGATAGTGTGCCTGCTTCACAAGCCTGAGGTTGTGGGTTCGACCTAGGCTGGAGTCTATAGGTTTTCTTGTTGTGAAAATCGTAGGCACGCATGTCACAGAATCATGTGACACGTAAAAGATTCTTTGAGTATCTACTACTATTTGATCTACTACTCTCGACAAAATTGAATCACGACAATATTTAACTTCCGACGAAAACTTGAATTAAAACTTAATTCAAATGTCTAAATTTGGTAGTGAGGCCGCCACTAGGTGGTGCCACAATGAAATGGCTCTCCCATTTGGGGACTTGTCGTGTCTGCAAAGGTTAAAATGTAGCTCCATTGGGAAAAAACTTTTTTAAAGGTTTTTTAAATACAGTTATAATTTTCTGGATTATATTTTTTAGAAGTGCGTCGTTTTATTCATTATGTGAGAGGTTGATACCTCTCTCTCTTGGACACTTAGATAGGTGGGAGGTATGGAGAAAACACTCGCCATGATCCAATTAATCTACTGATTTTTTACTCAATGAAAAGACACAAATCCGATTAATAATAGTAAGAGAATGCCTCGATGCTAGCTGTGAAAGTGGAACAACGACGATAATACACGAAAAATTAGGAGACTAACAAACTCAATCCTTACTTCATAAAGGATCTAATCTTTCATCCGATTTAATTTAATATCAATTTAATCTCAGTGAACAATCGTCACTTTAAAGTTTACTCCTAATAAGTCTTTAACCACAATAATTCAAATATGTTACCTGTCAGTAGCAATCTTACCTGATTCGGGTTTATCTCTTCTTCTACTCTCCATTCTAGCTAGAAAACTTCGACTATATATAGTAAATTAATTTGAATATCACGAATTTTTTCTTCCGAAGTGTTGGTTTTGAATAACGCGAATTGATAGCCCAATGATTTTCCAAGAGGACTAGTTGAAGGATCGCGGATAGATCCTTCTCAATTAAAACTTCAAATAGTAGTTATTTATTTCACTGTATCGCATTAATGTTTCATGGGAAGATGAATATTTTTCATTTACAAAGTATTAACTATTAAGAAATTAAATATGAACGCATTTTAACCTCTAGATAAGTGATTTTCTTGTGTGGCGCCAAATTTCTTTTTTAAATTATTGATTATAATCTGAGGGAAAAAAATAAAAAACAAAACAAAAATCCAGAACCGAATAAGTTGGCCGTTTTATAGAAATAACCTCTATATTGGACCTCTATATAACGAAGTCGCAAAATCCCGAAAAAAGTTCGTTATATGGAAAATTCTAATATAGAGGTTCCTCTTTCAATATACTTTATAAATCACATAAAAAAATTTTAATTTATAAACATTATATACTAAAAAAATAATTATTCACATCTTTTTGTAAGTTAATATCTCTCTCTATTTATTTTACATATCTTTCCCATAAAAAAAGAAAGAAAGGAAGAAAAACTGCAAGGAAAACAAGAAAAAAGAATGTCGAAGAATACACTGTGTTTTCAACACTAAAAAAATAATTTTGTATTAAAATCCATGAGTTTTAAAGACATTTTCTAATTTAAAGCATACAAGTAATTTTAAAAACATACATTATAAAATTTTATGGCTAGAAATTCACTGAGGGTAAAAAGGGGATATAGAATATGTTTCTAGTGAACCGCACAATGGGGGATTAAAGGTTGTACTTCTTGCATGAAACTCCCAGAATTCTATTCTTCTCGGTAAGTTAGGCACCTAAAAAAACCAGTTCAAGATCTATAACCACCATAAAATGTGTTAACAGAGAATAACTTGAAATGCTCAAAAATACTTTGAAAATAGGGTGGGAAAAAATTGAATCACAAGAAAAAAAGTTCGTTATATAGAAAATACACTTCGCTATATGGATGTTTTTTTCGAAGAAAATAGTAAAATGTTCTTGGTTCCAGGAAAATTTTTGCTCTATTGAAAAATTCTCAATATAGAGGTTCGACTGTATTTTGTTGTCTCTGTCGTACATATTACTTTTATTTAACACTGAAAATTATTACCATAAACTATTTTACGTACTTTGTGTATCATAGATAAGTAAAATTCTTTTAAACTTACTTTACTGTCAGTGTGCCTGCCACCAAATTTTAAAATTGTTAAAAGGGTACCATAAAAAAACAAAGTTGAGAATTACAACTCTAGATATTAACTGGCACTAAGCTTAGGCTTGAAGATCCTTGAAGACTCATGTTAAAATTCTAGATTTTAAACATTTTGCAAGGATTAAAATAAAAAAAAAGCTAAAATTTTCTAAGTTAATTTTTCGCAAGTGAAAGGAACTTATTATAGTAACAGACACATCTACACTTTTTCTTTTATTTAATAAGTTTTATGCGCTATCAGGAAATATTCCTTGATTTTGTGTCTTTTACATGGAACTTTTTTAAAACATTTGAATGGTTCTTTATCCAACATATTATTTTGACTTTTTAAAATGTAGTGTTTAACCCTTTATCGGTCAGTGGCTAATAGGTCTAGCCATATATTAAAAAAATTTTCTCCAAGCGGGTGATGGATATTTATTCCACCCACATAAATTAATTGAAGCTAAAACGCGTAAAAATCAATATAAAAGGCAGGACGATACCTTTTTTGCATTTCAAGCCCCCGATAGGTAATTAACACTCCAATTGGACAGAACGGCTTTTTCCACCCTACTAGAGAGGCTTCGAAAACGGACCACACTGACTTTTTCCTAAGGCCGGGGACTCACCAAAAATGAACCAGACTTTTTCCCCTTCAAGTAATGTGTTCAAAACCGGTAAGGTGGTATTTTTCCGAATTCTTTTCCCCCTTTAAAGGTTTATGATCTTGAAAGATAATTAGAGACGGTCGGGGAGACACAATGAGTATTGAGGGGGAACTTTTTTATGGGTCACGGAGAGACCGGTTTAGCAATCGTAAAATCTCCGAAGAATTTCTTTAAACCTTAAAGTGTACGGAAATAAATTGCAAGTCAACGTGTTGAGAATTCCCTTGTTTTGTATTGCTCAGATAACAAATTATATTTGAATTTTGAATGTCTGAACATTAATTTCATTCAAAGAGAACTTCTCAAGTTTATATTTTTTTAACTTGAATCTTCAAATAAAGAGTATTTAAAAGCATCTGGACAAATTTACAGTTAACATTTGCGCATATAAATAAATATAAAGATCCTTTTTAAATTCAAGTTAAAAAAATATATATTTATGCATAATCCCTCATCATTCATGTTCCATTAGTTGTTGACTGAAGAAAAGGTTATTAAAATTTGGACATTTTTATAATCTTAACATGCAAAACTAGGAATTTTGTATTAGCTCCACTAAAATTCTGCATTGAAATTTCGAAAAAGGTATTTATGCGTGTCTCACATACTCAGTTGAAAAAAACATATATTTACCATAAATACTAATAATTCTTTGGATATTTAAAATTATCATTAGATTAATTTTTAATATATATATATATATATATTCGACTTCTCTAATATTTTTTCAAGTATTCCTTTAATTTCATATAATTTAATTAAGTGAAGGGATATTAAAGTCGCACTCTCTCTCTTCTCTACTCAACTACTTGAGGGCTTTTGGCGACGGACTTGTGGCCGAAGTATCAGGTGGTCAAGGTATCGAATCATGGTTGGCATGTCTCGAGTTCGAGCCCAGTGCCACAAAAGACCCGCCGTGTAGGGCAGCGATGCATGTTAAATCTATCGAGAGCTGAAATGTCCTTTCGTTGGTGTGGTAGTTAGGAGAGGGGGTGCCAGCTCAGGTGTCGCCCTCGTCATTTGACCATTTTTCAAAATTACGAGGTCCATCACTAAAAGCCCTCGAGTAGCTGAACAGAGCGACGTTAATATTCACTCACTTGGCGACGGACCTCGTAATTTTAAACCATGGTCAAATGACGAGGATGACGCTTGAGCATCGCTCACTTACACGGCGGATCTTCAGTGGTGCTGCGGTCGAACTCATGCCACGTCAGCTACGAGTCCGTTACTTTGACCATTAGGCTACCGCGGCCTCACAATGTGGTTGAAAACTGCATGTTATGAGTAAAAATATGCTGAAACATTTGATGAACTTATAATAGATTTTTGCATAGAAGATAGATTTGTGATATGCTAAAATGACAATATGTAAAAGTTATGAGAATATCGATGACAATTTTTGAAAAATTCAATTTAAGTTTCAGTTTGAAACTTATTCGTTTTTTCGCATTTAATATTAAATATAGTCGCGATAACAAATTAATAGATTAACGCAGTGCTTCTCAAACTTTCAATACTGGCGCCCCCTTTTGATCACAATTTTTTTCGCGCCCCCTTATACATTGATAATGTACTGAATGCAATAATAATGCACTTTGACACTAAAGTTACAATAGGCGATCTTAATTATAAACCATACAAATTAGTAACATAAGTACTAAATTTTGTATACTACTTTTAAGCAGAATAAATAAATAAATAAAATAATAGGATAATTATTATGTTATTTTTTCTTTCTCTAATTTTTAAATTGAACAATTGCAAAATGCGGTAGCTGCTTAGAAGACAAAATATAGATATCTGCTAAATATAGAAAAAGAACTCAGAGGGTCAATTTCTAATCATAAGCATTCCTTATAAAAACTTTGCTTTCCAAGACAAGCTCATGGACGTCATTAATACTTATTAAACTTGTTCTTAATTTAGTATTAATTAATTAGTTATAAAATATTCTGTGCAGCGCTGATATATTAAAAGTATACCGGCTGAAGTGCCCGCTCTTTGCACGAGTTCATGTATAAGAAAATAAAACATTATTGATATAATAGCTGAATTGTAAGGGAAGCAAAGCCAAGTGCTCGACAATGTTTACAAAAACGTAAAATGATTTTTTTAAAATCGTTGCTCGAATTATAATTAGTTTTAAGCGAATTGTAATTTTAAGCCTCACAGAATTAGCATTTATAATTGATGTTAAACAGTAGCGCACACAGGATTTTTTCAAGGTGGGGTCCGGGGTCGAAAGTTCACCAATCTTGTATCAGGTTCCTTTTGATTTTGTCGATTTTCGGGAACAAAACACAGAGTAAAAAACTAATTCTTGAATAAATAATTAGCATTAATTAATAAAATTAATCATTAATAACAAATACTTAACTAAATTTTGCGTACTATAAACATAGAATTATAATCAATCGGAAAAAAATCAAGGGCTTTGGGAGGAGTCCGGCCCCCCCCCCCTTGTGTGCGCCGCTGATGTTAAATAATGATCAATAATATAAAATATCGATGAAGAATAATTGTATTATTTTTAATATTTAAAGCGAAAAGACTTCAAAATGTTTTAACCCGGGAGCAGGCGCGCACTCGATACGGTCGGGGTTATTGAGTCACCCCAATCCTTTTTTTTACAATTATTTTATTGTACACGATACAAATCATAATTACAGTGAATAATTTAACTAAGAGAAAGTTTACTTACCTACTTTCAAGGACTTTTCAATTTTTTTCTTTGGTAACAAATAAACAGTTTTGCCAGAATTAACGATTTCGTAATCTGTGTGTCCCGCGCGACCACTTCCGGATAAAAAGTATATTCATTATGATAATATGTATGTTACTGCTAAAAAATTGTGTGAAACGTTTTTCGTTATGCTTTATATGTTGAGAATATTTATAAAAATATGTCTTGGCCAAGTAATCCTTCAAGTGCTTGTGTGTGTGCGCGCTCTCTCCGTGGTTTTCCAAATATCATAAAACTCTTTTGCATGAAAAAAAGCGCAACAGAGAACACATAAGAGAGGGGTCATAACTAACTGTACCAATAACTTAGAAGGTCAAACAGATTACAGCTATAATGTGCAGTATTTCAAAAATAATGACAGTGATGAATTTTTTATGTTCCTAAAGTTTTTCGATTCTGGGTCCGGGATCTGTTTTTTCTCTGAAATAGTAGTATGTTAGGTTAAAAAAAGCGTAATAAAAAATTTCTCATCACGGAATGACAGCAAATCAAATAAAAGTTTTTTTATTTGGTTATAGGATCAAAAGATAGCTAATTAGGTATTGAAGAAGTTTTTATTTTTGATGGCTTAATATCGCCTATAAATTATATCAGAGTAAAAGTGCATTTTTTTTATTATGTCTGAAAGTATTTTGTTTTAATTCATTCCAGTAAACTAATTATTTTTTAAATCTTTTATTTTCGATATGCTCGCGCCCTCGTAAGGTCATCGCGCCCCCAGGGGGCGCGCCCCACAGTTTGAGAAGCACTGGATTAACGCATTCATAGATTATAAAAAATAAAGGTATATAAATGACATTGTTGGGAATCATATGTTTTTATAGTTTTGAATTCAGACTTCTTTGCAGGAGTGTAGACTATTAAAAGGCTGATGTAGAAGTTAGAAAACTAATATTTAAAATATATGGAAAACAATATCTGCAATTCCATGATCTTGACGAGCAGAAGACGGCATTTTTACTTAGTAGGGCAGAGTAAGCATAAGGTAGGAGCTTGTGGAGTAAACAACCAGGCCTCTGCAGTTTTGGCAGGTAATGAACTCCCATTTGTTGCTTTCAATAAGGAATAAAAAAATAACAAATACAAAAATAAGTCATGTAAAATTTTATATATTTTAATATAACAATGAATTGTGAACTTAGTTTCCAATTCATTGTTACGAGTTAACAGTAACTACGGTACTCTATCGACGTACTTCTTTATATATATATAAGAAGTACGGTTGATAGAGTTCCAATAATTTTAACGCAATTTTATATTTCGTTCTCGTAAACTTTACTCCTTTTAAAACATGTATTGACAAAATACTCTCCTTTTGTATATTTATAAAATTTTAAAAATATAATGGTTATCTTACCCAACATTTTAAATCAGGGGCGGCAACTGTGTAGCTAAGACGTGCCAAACCAATCTGTCAGTATCATTCAGCGTGCCACTTAATAGAAAATTTTTGAAATCCTTCGATTCTTACTCTAATATTTGCAGATTTAAAGAATAGAGGTAAATAATTTAAATTTACAGTTTTACATTTTATATTTATTATGGATCAATAAAATACATTTATTAACATAAAAATAAACAATATAAAATGTTACTATTTCTTCAACAAAGATAAAAAAAATTAAAAATGTATGTTTCGAACATATTTACTTAAATAAGAAATAGACAAAGTGAAATATAAATGATTCCCTTCATTACAGTTAAATAAAAATTGTAATGCGAATGAACTCTTTCACGACTCTTCTTTCATATCGCAAAACCAGGGGTATAATGCATGACACGATTCTGAGCATTCAGAGTTTTGTTAAACAATTTCTTTGCGGAGTCGAAATATTTTTCATATTAGGACATATTTTTTACTTTGATATGCCGAATCATAAGTGGAAAGCAGAGTACATGCAATTTTCTTTTTTCAACAATTAAATCCCCTAGCAATAACACTCAATTATTTACAAAATAGCTGTAAATTTATCCTTAGAATTATCTTTCAGATTATTTTGTAGTTCCATAAATGTCCATAACTCAGAAGATGTTTGTCAAATAAGGTCTATTATCAACTTCCATCCACTCAAGAATTGACAAATTTGTAGAGTAGTGCTGAGTGCCACTAAGAATTGTACCACGTGCCACAGGTCCATAGATTGCAGACTCGTTTTAAATGTTCTTATTAACTAACCATCTCCTATTCAAGCACAATTTATATGATAAAAAAGGGTTTTCATTCATTTTGTAGGGAATTGTGTTAGATTCAACCATAAGTAATTTTGTGTATCAAAAAAATTACGTTGTTTCGGGGATCCCCTTAGAGCAAAACGAAAGGAATTTGACATAATTGTAGTAAGTTTCTCTAAAAGGGGAAACGTTCACTTTCAAAATACACTGCGTAAAGTGGTTTTAGGTGTACGAAGTTATATTCACTATTATTCCTAAAATAAATTTTGATATTTTGGTTTTTCGTTAAGTTTTGAAGTTATTTCTTCAAATATACTCTTCTCCATTACATTTCTTTCAAACTTGCTATTTTCTTTTGCGGCCACGGTATCCTGATGGTCATGGTTATGAACTCGTGTCCAGTGTTCGAGCCCTGGTACCACAAAAGTTTAGCGTTGAAGAGGAGCTGATGCACGTTAAACACGTCGAGGTCAAAAGTCCTCACGTTGGTGTGATGTGGAAGTTTGGAAGGGGAGTTATCAGCTCAGGTATCGTCCTCGTCACTTAACTGCGGTTCAAAATTATACGTAGTCGCTCGTCAGTAGCCACCGTGTTGACTTAGAATGCAATATAAACCCTTGACGTGTGCACTTGAGTTAATTCGAGTACGCTAAACAGTTCCAAATATGCACATTAGATATAATTATAGACATGTATGTGTCTTTCTCATACTTCTTTGATATTTTTTGCTATTTATACCTGTTAAAATTATTTTTTATAAAGGTTTTCGTAACTAATTGTAAATTGAATAAAAGCTTTTCTTACAATTATATGTATTTGAGGATGAAATCTGATTTATACTTTATTCAGGAATTTTTTAGTAAATTTCATTTTCTTAGCCAACTTATTTCTTTTAAAACATGCATATTTGTGTATTATATAATTAAATTTCTAACAATCTAAAATTATGTCTGGCTTTTTTTCTTCATTAAAATCTTTCAGGATTTTACAAATTATCTTGACATTATTCATTATGTACTTAATAAGGAAAAATATATCTAAATATAAATAATTTTTGTCCTAATAAACATATAATTGTTTTTAGCTACAGTTTGGAAAATGCATTGAAATTTGTATCGGGACAGGATTTTAACATATTATGAATGTGTTTTTGTGACTGCGACTATGTTATATATTTATCTTTCATTCTTTTTACAATATGAGTAGAAGTCGTAAACAGTTTGTCACAGTAAAATTAATTTTTGTTTTATATTCAAATTGTACTATTATATTGATTCTGAAAATAATAGGTTAGTTTGACAAGCCATTATTTCACAATTTTAAAGCATTGAACAGTTTTGCAATTTTTAAAACTTTTCTAAAATGTTAAATTATTAAAAATATTTAATTATTGTAAGTGATTAATATTTCTTAGATTATTGGAAACAAAAAGTATAAAATTTAAAATATATTTCTTTGTTGAATTTTAATAATTATTTTTATGGCTAAACCTGGAAAAAACCCAACTTTTTTTAAATATTAACATTAAGATATTTTTAAAAAATAACTAGAGCTCTCAGACCTAAATCCATATGAACTTTTATAGAACATATGTAAGGGAACATTTACAAGATATTTCAAGACTCTATCTTGAACAGGAAAAACGCCTTAGGGATTAGAAAACACTCTCATCTTCAAAATTAAAAATCTGAGAAAAACATATTTAAAATTTGTAAAGGCATAAAAAATTCCATTGCCTGTAAAGCTTTAATTTTTCAATCTGTTACTATCCAACTTATGCTCTACATGAAAATTCTACTTGAAATAAATATGACTGAAATATCTTTTTTAATTCAAAATATTCCAAGACATAACATTGATAACAACTGTTAATTTGATCAATTATTCACTTTTATCAGAACCTTGTATATTCACAAGAGTTTTAAATGCAAAATATTTATATAGAAATTAGTAGTTATACAACCGTAATCCAGAAATCACCAAGTTTGTAAACAATATCTATTTTTTTCTCAGTTCCCCATCGTGGTAGTTAAGCAAGTTTAAGTTTTTGTAGCATGACTTTCAAATACTGCAATGTAGAACTACAATAGATTTATTATAATGTAGTTTGTGGTACATCAGGGAAATATTTAGTTCATTCTGCAACATTTGTATTCTGTAGTATAATTGTATTATTACCTGAAAAGCTGAATTTTAGATTTACCATTTTCAGTCATATTCCATCCCTTTCAAGTATTATTTATCACAGTAGCCTGCGTTCATTTTGGTCATGGCATTTTTCAAAAAAAAAAAAAAAAAATAATGAAAACAAAGTAAAGAGCTTTTAAATTATATAAACTATGTGTCAAAAAATATATTGGTCTTTAAATCAATCTTAATTAAGTAAATGTGAGAAAACTCAAAAACTTAAAAACATGAGCAAACAGAAATGATTTTAAAAACTAAAATTGTAGTTAATTGCCGTTTCACACGAAATATTGGATTGTGTTAAAAAATATTTTTAATTAATTCAATCTAGGAATGCAAAAATGCTTTAAAGTGAAACCGAATTTAAAATCAAAACTCAGAAAATTAAAATTTCTTAAAACCTAATTGGTTTTTAGATCAGAAATTGAGCAAGTTTTCCAAATATATGAAATATATATTTGCAATAAATTGGGTGAACTATCTGTTGGCCGTGAAGTGTAGAAAATGTCCATTTCACAATCTTTGCCCTAGGCCACAGCTGTGAATGATAAACCTCCCGTTTCGAAGAACACAGAGACCGAAAAGCAATAAAGTCTTTCCCTGCAAAACCAATCGGGACCTCCTGAGGCGTTAGCAGGGGAAAGCACTAAACAGCCATCCGTTTTTAAAGCAGTTCGCGAAATTTATCGGAGCATTTTCGGAGTAAATAGTTTTGGAAAAGCAGATCGTTTTCCAAGTGAAATTCAATTAGCGGGTCGTCCAGTCAGAGGGTTAAAAACATTTTTTCTTGGTGTAAATCTACAAATTGTATCTTGATTACTATAAATAAAATTTCTGATCTGTGAAAAAAATTTTGACATATCTTAAGTATACTTTTCTCTCATCTGAAGGAATTAAGCAAATTTTCAATTAAAAAAAAGGTTTTATTTAGGTTTTTGGAAAACTTTTATATGCGGCTAGTGGCTCTATCCACTGCCCACATAGAGCAGAAAAATCACCTAGAAATTTTCGCTTTTCTCCGCTCTTATAATCATGTGAGAATGTTGGAGGTCGGAAATATAAACAAACTTTGTTTACAATATCTGGTAGAAGATTCTCGGGTTTGAAAATCTTTCATTACAGTTTTTCAGCTCGGAAAAAACGTTTGCAGATTATAAAGTTCCACAGTAAAAAGCTCATAAAATTTGTGAAATAACTAATTTAAATTCTCAAAAATATTACTTTATTTCTAATTTTTTATACTAAAATTAAATAAGATATAAAATGTGGATATATACCGACTTCAATGTATATTCTAAGTATTCTCTATAAATTCTAAGTAACTATTCTATGTTGTACAATTATTCTATTATTATTTAATTACACTTATGCTTTATATTTAATTGTTATTGAAATAGTTATTACATAAATGTCAATTTTTCATAAAAAGTTTATTGTAATATGATTCATTATTTCTGTCCTCTAAGTTAAATGCCTGAATTGCGCAGTGGCTATAATGTCTAGCCACCACCCAGGAAAAAAACCCTTGATCAGATATATTTTTGTGACTAAATAATGTTTATAGAGGATGAGAGCACTACATTTATCAAGTACTTTATCACAGAAAAGTGGATTTTAGCTTTTTAAAGGGTTAAGAGATTCTAATAAACCTAGCAACTTTTTTTGTAAAGATATTAATGTATCTTATATATAATGATCTTTTTTTAATAATTATGATTAAAAATATTCACATAAAAATTTTAACTCGTTTTATAAATTTAAATTTATCATTGCGATCTGTTCTTCAGAATATTTATCAAAACCTGTGAGATCTTCTACACAGAAGACCTTTAGATTCACACTTACAGTCAAAGAGATTATACTTCCCTTCACTTTGGAAAAATGTGGCTCTCTTGAGTTTTTGTGACGAATCTGTACGGAACCTTTCCACTAATCTTCTTAGGCGTCTTTCTGGGGAATATAAATTCGCGTTTATTTCCAATCAACTCCAAAAAGAAGTTTGGGATATGTAAATGAAATAAGGTATTTAAGTCGAGGGTTGCGAGATAGCAAGAGAGATGATGGTAGGCTATTGAGCCAACAACTTTACAAGCTAAACTAGAAGTTTCAAAGAGATTAGATTCGTGGAGACGTCGTGCTGCTAGACGTACCAGAAAGCTGATATAAGCCAGCGGTAAATATAATTCACGTGCGCTTAAAGTAAGCGTCAGTTTGAGATACTTAGTTAAAGTTAATGACAATTAAGAATTCGAATACGTGTGTTTCTCGGATCTCCTATTTTGGTAAACCTTACTTGAGTTGAGCTAGATTAGTAATCAATCGTATTCTTAGTAATTTAATTTAATATAAAGGCAAATCCCTTTAGATGACGTAACATATTTACATTATTTGTCATCAGAGATTTTTGAGGAAATTATAACAAAAACAAATAATATTATTATTCAAAATGGCTTTTGGTGGTTTTTTGCCTCAAATTAATCTTGGGGTTCAAGGTGTGACCAGGGGGTCATCACATTTTCTTTTTCAAACTTAAAAGGAAACTCGCATCACTGAGAAAGAAACTCTCCATGGAAATTGAAGAATTATTTTAATCATGTGTTAGAAAACAGGCATTATTTATGAAAAATCCGAGGTTTTCAAAGGATTGCCAATTACATCTTTAGATATCCGACTACTTGCGACAACTTTTTTTTTTAAAAAAATAGATATGGGGACTTTTGTGATTTTTAGATTTATTTAGTATATTTTAAGGGAAAAATGCTAAAATTGGAGATAGAAAAAACAATTATTATTAAAATAGGAAAAAACTGGTAAAAATGTACAAAAAATTACACAAACGGGATCCGCTCAGTACAAAAACTTTATGAGCAAATTCTCAACTTTTCAATTTTGATGTGTTACTTTGTTATTAATGTTTGAAATGACCTTCAAGATAAGATAAATTTTAATTTTTACAAAAACTAGAGCACTTTATGTTAGTTATTATACGAAATTGCTTAAAAGAACAGTGATTATATTCACATAAAGAAATGTAATTTTTGTAATAAAACAGTGATTGATAAATCTGATGGTTAAAATACTTCTACTGTTATGCAGAATATACACAAAAATTTCAGCAAATTATTTAAAAAAAATTTTGAGCAATCGCTGTTCCTGTTTGAACATTTCGAAGAAAACACATTTTTGGTAAAATGCATCTTAAAGTTTGACATCTTATGTAAAGTTATGGCATCTGTGTTTACAAAAACACTTGTGGTTTTTGTTGTATTGAATAGAAAGAAAAATACTTGATATTTTTATAAAGCTATTAAAATAGCCTATAAAATAAAATAATAAAAAAAATTGTCAATTTTTTTAAAAAATCATGATTTTAGGGTAGTCGGATACCTTAAGCCACACATACACGCGCGCGCACACACAATTTTGTGAGTAATAATCGCTTCTTCTGTGTGAGTTATAAAATAGCTCATTTTTAAAAATACTGCTTATGATTGCGGTGTGAGTTCCTTTCTAAAATACCACAATTTTGATTGCAATTGTCTTTAACTATACCTAGGAATGCTGTATTTCCCCGACTGAGTTTTTTTTCCTTTTCGAAAAATATATAAGAGAGAGTAATTTAAAGCGATTAACAGAAACTAAGATATTCTTTATAAATCCTCAAAGTGTGAGGAAAAAAATAAATATAAACATATCACAGTTTATATAATCAGTAGATATCAAATATTAGCCCACTTCGCATGGTACATCATGAAATTTCATGATTATATACCGTTTTTAGGTTTTTGAACCTTCAAATTTCAATTGCTGTGAGAAACACTCATATAGGTTTTGCCTGTTTATTTAAAAAGGACAGACATTTCTCTAAAACAGAAGTATAACTGTCTTCTACGCTCCCCATAAGTCAATTTGTGCAGAACCTACTCTTAGCAGACTTCTACTTAAAAAAAACATGCTTATACCAAATTTCAACTCTATTGACCTAGAAAAATGCACTTTTTTTTATCTAATTCATTTCATCATTCAATTTTATTCTAATTAATTTCCCTTTGGAAATTTCTACAAAACCTGTTCTTAGTGGATCTTTATTCAACAAAAAAGAAACATGCTTACCAGGTGTTCCAAGTCTGTAGGTAAATAGTTCCAGATATCGCGTGATGAGTGAATGAGTTAGTGATCGAGTCGTTTTTCTAATATGTACATAAATTTATTTATACTTTATATCGAAACTGAAAATTCAATTCTCGAACTTACTTAGGGTTGATAAAAATCATGCACGTCTAAAACAAATTAATGTATATCTTTAATTACTTGTAGTTTGGGGTTCATAATTTATTTTGTGTCACTTCAGAACAAAGTGTGCATTTTTGTTGCTGTTTGTTAAATTTTGAGAATAGAAACCGTTTATTTATAAAATACTCACATTACATCGTTTATAATTGAGGGTTTATATCACAATGAAATAAAAACTATGTCCGAAAATGTTTTAAATTTTTTTTTATTTTACGAACATCAGCCGGCTGGGTGGCGTGGTTGGTTTGTTGCTGGCCTTCAGCACCTAAGGTTGCGGGCTCGACCCCAGCTCAAGTCGGTGGATTTTCATGATGCAGAAAATCGATAGAGACCATGTTGTATGATTATACGGCATGTAAACGATCCCTAGAGTGTTTGTAATTGGTATCGCCTATATAGTGCCGCGCTAAAAAAAGTTATACCAGCTCCTGGGGAATGTACTAGGTCTACAGAGGTTAAAATACCAACGCGCAGCCCAATTAGAGAAAAAAAAATAAGAATATATTAAATGCAGATTGCAAAGTTTATTTATTTAACATAGATAATTCTACTTTCAATTAAATTAATTTTTCACGAGTAAATTGCCCTAAAAAGTTATCTTTAAGTGAAAAGCCTGGTAAATAAATCATTAGCGGAATAATATTGCGATATTATTTTACAGATACAGTTCTGTAATCCGAATTGAAAAAATAAAGAACATTTCAAGTATAAATTATGTTCATAGATACTTTCGTAAACGAAAGAAAAAAAAACATTTATAAATTTTTATTTATCCAGTTGACAGTTAATTCTAGCAGAAAAAACAAACGAATGAGAAGCCTAATCCAACTCTTAGTGTTGTAAATGTACCCTGAAAGTCTTCAAGGCTCAATGGTTTTCTGACAACTTTGGAACTTTCTGAGTAAACATCATAATTTCTAATGGATTCTAATACATGTCTCTTTGCCATTCCACTTTCAGTAAACCTCAAAACTCTGCAAGTAAAAACAAAACATAATTTAGTGCGTTATTTTTAAATGATATTTGTAATTACTTAACACAAAGAAATAATGTATCCTTGAGCGAAATGATTCTAAATTATATGACATTCACAAAAATTTCAACCCCAAAACTAATTTTCCTTCTTTTTTCTGATATCGAGGCATACTTGGTGAGATTCTTACATATGAAATGATACTGAAATGAAATGTTTCCCCTTTATCCTACTACGTTTGGAACCGTGATTTAAAAAAAAGGAGCATAAATGGATAATTTTCATATTTAGTGTCACTTGGATTAGTACATGCATAAAATGGTTTTAAGAACATTATGACAAAAAAACTTATTTAAATACAATATTTTGGCAAAAAATTTACTTAGAATAATCTTTTTTCAAAAAATGTTCTCCTTTTATAAAAAAAAAGCTTCTATAATAATAACATTTTGCTTATATAAAGTAAAGACTTATCCAGAGAGTCTGGACTAGGAATTTTGAAAAATTCACATTATTTTCAGAGATACTACCAATTAAAATAATTATCGACGTTTTTTTCTTAAAATTTCTCCCCTCTGCTGTAGTAAAATATGGATAAATACACTTCTCAGTTGTATATTTCAAAAATTCTAATTCTAAATTCTCTGTATAGAGATCTGAAGTATATACCTGCAAAATATTATTATAATAGAAGCATTTTTCATAAAAGGAGAATGTTTTGAAAATTGGTTATTCTATGTTCATTTTTTGTCAAAATATTATACTTAAATAATTTTTTATTGTAATAATATTCTTAAAACAATTTTATATACGTTTTCTAATCTAAGTGACACCAAATATCATAAATATTATCCTTTTTCACGCTTTTTCAAAATCACGGTTCCAAACGTAGTCGGATACCTTAAAGTTACTAAACGTTTTAGAACACAAGGCCTACGTAATTCTAATAATTTGTATGTATTACTTGGAAAAGACGTTAAATAATATACAAACAGTATAAAAGGTATTAACCACATGAATTAAAAACTAATAGCTATTGAAATCTACATTTATTGTGAAATACAGTCATCATTTCCAAACGTACGGTTATTAGTTATCACATCAGCGCCACATTGAGGAGCTGATGCAGGTTGAATCTCGCAAAATTCAAAGTCCTCATATTAGCAAGATGTGGAAGTTTGGAAAGAGCTGTGCCAGGTCAAGTGAAATACTCGTCACTTACTGATGCCTCATAACTAAGAACTCCATCAAGACCTTTTCAAGATATGAATGTGAGATCCTAACGCCTTTTACAGGCTTTGTCTTCAATATCGTATAGGGCTGCGGTAGCCCAGAGGTCAAGGTATCGGATTATGGCAGGCATGAGTTCGAACCCAGTACCACTAAAGACCCGCCGTGTAGGGCAGAGATGTACCTTCAATCTATCGAGAGCTGAAACTTCCTCCCGGTGGTGTGGTGTGGTAGAGAGGGGAAGGAGATGCCAGCTGAAGTGTCAACCACGTCGCTTGACCATGGTTCAAAATTACGTGGTCCATCGCCAAAAGCCCTCGTGTAGCTGAACAGTGCAACGTTAATATTTACTCACTCAAGATCATACATCAGTGACTCCATTTTCGAATGTTCCGATGTTAAAAAGCGTTCCAGGTTGTGAAATATCGATCCTTAAAATTCAGAAAAGGGCTAAACTTTGTTTTAGGGTCAGAGGATCATCGTGTCTGTGGGGAGGATCCCGTAAAGAGGTTTAATCTTTACTTTGTTGCTCCCGAACACAAAGCACTATCACCCAGAAGGCCATATCTTTTGATTGTTGGTCCTCTATTACATGTTTACGCTCAATTGATGTCTTACATCAAATATAATTTTTTTAGAGATTTTATTGTACAATTAGGTTTTTTTTTAAAAAAAAGTTATACCTATAAAATTTTACATTTCTGCATTTTTAAATACTTTGCTCAATTTTTATATTATTTTTAATCTAACATTTTGAAATACATTTTTATATACAAGCAATAAAGGTAAAATCCTAGGAGAGCCCACACCCTTGGCGACAAAACAAATAAAGCGCCAAGCCAGAACGAGATGGCGCCAAGCAAAACCGACAATGGCGGCAGTCTTAAAGGTGTCATCATTAAGTGAATGATCGTGTGAGCACCGCCATTTTTATTTTGCGAGGTAATGGTCGAACATACCTTTGGCGTGGCTGGTGCAATTTTGAAGAAAGCGTTTTATCGTCGACCATGTTACATCATGCTGATCGTTACATTCAGGACATTCATAAATCTAAGCAATAAATACTTCTTTCATACACTATTCAATCAATTCTTTCTAACCTTTCTCATTCAACAAAGTAAAAAATTCTAAGATGTATTCCTTCACACATGCAACCATTCCAAAAATGAAATTCGAAAAAAATGAAATTTCCCAAAACAAAATGAAATTCGAAATGCCCGCCGACAAAATACGAAAATTTCAGAAATAGCTAGGTTTATCATACCTAGTGTATCAAAGTAGGGTTACCAAGATGGCACAATTATCGCCAACCAAAATAATTCGTGCCAACGGTGTGGGCTTTCCTAGGACTGAATCACAATAAATATATGTTTAAATATATTTTTAAAATTTTAATATACGAATGAATGTGTGGCGCAGTATTTTTTTTTGGTGCAAGAGCCAAACTTGGCTCTTGCACCAAAAAAAATCAACACTTCACTCATCTATTACTGGTTCGTGAAACAATCATATCCAGTGGTACAGATATGATAGTCACTCCACCCTAGTATAGTGGTTATGACACTCGTCTTGTAATCGAATGGGTTTGGGTTAATAAGTAATATAATGGGGTCCCGAATAAGGCATGGATGTATCTTCGGGAAAGAGAAGTCAGACTTTCGCCTGAATCCGATTCCCGTCTTGAAGGGAATCCAATTCCACCTCTTCTGTTCTATGCTGGGATCATCGCTTGTTTAAAAATCTATATTCTTCTGTGATTATGTGCTGTATGTTTCTGTTCATTTATCTCTCTTCTTTTGTATGTATGTCAGTATGAAACATACAATAACAACATGGATATGATAAAACACAACTTTATATCCTCTCATTCCTTAGTGCTTTGTTTCGATCAGATAATGCCCGGCTACATATGGGACGAGATTTCCTGCATCATGTACAAACAATTTCATGACTTTCCCTCTCCCAGGAACTGTCCCGGATAAAATGTGTTTGAGACCAAATGGAACATGTTCAGCCGCTGCCATGCCACAAGATTCGAGAATCAGGAAACACAGTACAACAAACGTGGGCCTATTTTCCCTGAGATAATGTTAGGCGCCAGTTTGACTCTATGCCACATTGTATTAAATTCTGCATTGCAGCAATCGGTGGCACAACGTCCTTTTAAAGGAAATTGTGTGAGTCTAAGGACCATATAACTACTTCAATAATTATTCTGTGTCTGGTGTAAAGATAATATGTCTTTTAATGTATCTTTATACGTATTAAATTTCACTTTTGTCGATTCTTCCTTCTTGGTATACTATTTTCATTGATCATGATCATATTTGACGCAGACTTAACTTGAAATTTGGAGAAATAAGATATAGGATTTATTAATAGGTCTTGAATTTTAATTTAAACACACAACGCCTTTACCACCTTTTTTTTCAAACAGTTTATTTTGTATACACATTTACCTTCAGTTGACGATTATTATTGCCGTACCTTTCAAGTTGTGATCTTGTAAATAAATAGGACTGTTTAACCTAGTCTGCATTGTGGAACGTTTTTAGATATTTGTAAACTAAATAAATAAATAAAATACTAAATATCACATAGGTTTTATAAGTTACTAACACATTGACTCATCCCCCCTAAAAAAATAATAATATTCCTCATAACATGCAATAAGGACTATCTCAACGTAATAAGTTCATAAGTTATTAGTTACATAAATTCAATGCAATCACAATATATCCTCCCAGCTAGTATGGTGGTTATGACACTCAGCTTGTAATCGAGTGCGTTCGAATTCCAAGTAAGGCATGAATGTATCTTCGAGAAAAGAAGTCGGATTTTCGCCTGAAAGGGATTCCCGTCTCGAATGGAAAGCAGCACATCCCTTCTGTTCTATGCTGGAATCCTTTTTTTTAAATTTCTAATGACTGATTATGAACAGTTACAGCAAGTATAAAGAGGGAAAAAACAGAATTAATAATAATAAAAAAAGCTGAAACACACACAGAGTTTATCAATCTAGCATATATCTAGCCTTCCAGTAACGCTGTGGAGTCCATGACCTCTAGGTCAGTGCTTTTCAAACTTTCAATATTTGAGATTCAATGTTCAGTTATAATTTTCATCGTGCCCCCCCCATACAATAGCAATATATTAAATTCAATAAGACTATATTTTTAGACGCTAAACCTACAATATTCGACTTTAACATCTTACGTACTACCGGCGTATATAAACGTCTTGCTCAGCCAGTGCTTTAATTATGCCGTACGTATATATACGTCTTTCCGAAGTACGTCTTTTCTGTATACTGCTATCCATAAAATTATTCCGAAGGCTTTGGAATAAAATAAAATTACCTTGACAGTGTTTGCGAAGGATTTAATTATTTCAGAAGATTTTGCTTAGTTATACTTTGACTACCCCCTCCCTTAATACACATCATACGCTCGTCTACGTGTTAAACAGTGGTATTGAAGAGCGAATCGCGTAATTTTTAATCGGCATTGAAATAATTATTTATAGACTGGACAATTAATCAAGTTAAGTGTTACTTTTTGCATATCATTTTATATATGAAGAGCCCATAGGATTACTAGTAAATATTAAACGTTCTTAACTTAGTATTTTTAAATTAATTGTACAATGCATTGAGCAGTACTGATATATTTATAAGAGTATTATATCAGTGTAAATGTGTATTTTATTTTTTATTATGTCAGAATGTATTTTGTTTCTTTTTACTTTCAGAAAATTAACAGTTATTAAAATAATTTTTTGTTTTCGACTTTTCAATATACTCGCCCCCCACCCTTGTAAGTTTATCACGCCCCCTAAGGAGGCGTGCCCCACAGTTTGAGAAACACTGCTCTAAGCTGTATGTTTCTGTTCATCTCTCTCTAGTCTTTCGTATGTATCCCAGAAGGAAACATACAACATACACAATACAGCATTTAAATCCTAAACTAATTTATTAAATGCTAGCTTTAGCAAATAAACTCATCCTTTGTCAAATTTCTTTATTAGCTTTTTACGCAATCCTTTTCTAACAGCAACAGCAATGTACCCAGAACAGATATCAAATTTTGTTATGCGGATATCGCATGTTCCTGTTCGCTTGAATCTTTCTCCAATCAAGAATTTCGAATAGAGAGTTTCTGCGATAAATGCAGCATTTCCTGCTTCAACATCATCAAGCCACCATCAAGTTATTTTTAAGTCTTCCCAAAACAGATTCAAGCTTGGTGTTAGATCATTTCTATACAAAGAAAACACACACACACACACACACACAAGTAGTACAAAGAAAAATTAAGTCAATTCCTACTTAGATTAACAAAGAAATTTTTTGTTTTAGTTACTTTTTATTAAATAATTACAATTAATATAAATATGTAAATACATATGACATAATCACAATATTAATTGATAAAATAGAAAGAGATTTTCCTTGAATTTTCCATTTTACTTTCTATATAAGGTGTTGGACGATTTTTTGTAACCATTTATTCATTAATTAAATTTAATTATACTAATAAAATAGTATAGCAAACAAGAAATCCCATTCTCAGAAATTGGGCCATCCCAGGTGGGATTCGAACCGACGACCATTTAGATTAGAAGTTCAACGTGCTATCCGTTGCGCTTCAAGGACACAATGAAAAATTTTCCTTTCTATATATGCTGTTAATATCTTTTTGTTTGTAACTACATATTTATTAATTTTTAAATTTAAATCATGAATTAATATCTGAAAAAACTGTATTATCATCAAGTGCCATCCACTACAAGTTTAAAAAAATCTATTTGAACTTCAATAGATGAATAGAAAGTATTTTATTTACGGTTAAAAATTTGAGCAATATAAATCTATATATATAAAGGAGAAAAGCGACTGACTGACTCACTGACTGACTAATCACGATATCTCCGGAACTATTAAACCTACAAACTTGAAATTTGGTAGGTAGGTTCCCTTCATGATGTAGACGTCAGCTAAGAACCGATTTTGCAAAGTTCGAACCCCAAGGGGCGTTATAGATAATTATTTCCATTACTAAACTATTAGATGTACAGTCGTGAAACTTGCTACATAGATTTCTTTCGTAAAGTAGATATTCCCTACATAATGATTTTTACAAAAATCGACCTCCACAAGGGGCGTTATACATAATTATTTCCATTTTTAAACTATTAGACGTACAGTCTTGAAATTTAGAAAGCGGATTCCTTTCATAGAGTACAGATCCCTTACAGAATAGGTTTCGTGAAAATCACCTCCCAAGTGGCGTTGTAGAGAATTAAGTGGCGTTATAGGCAATTAACTCCTTTTTTAAACTATTAGACGTAAAATCTCGAAATTTAGTGAGCTGATTCCATTCCTTGAGTAGAGATCCGCTATAAGATGGGTTTTGTGAAAATCGTTTCCTAAGTGGCGTTGCGGGGGCTTAAGAGGCGTTATACATAATTATTTCCATTTTTAAACTATTAGACGTACAGTCTTGAAATTTAGTAAGCGGATTCCTTTCATAGAGTACAGATCGCCTACAGAATGGGTTTGTGAAAATCGACTCCCAAGTGGCGTTGTTGAGAATTAAGTGGCGTTATTGACAATTAACTCCTTTTTAAACTATTAGACGTAAAATCTCGAAATTTGGAAGCTAATTCCATTCATTGAATAGAGATCCGCTATAAGATGGGTTTTGTGAAAATCGTTTCCTAAGTGGCGTTGAGGGGCTTAAGGGACGTTATAGATAATTATTTCCATTTTTAAACTATTAGACGTAAAGTCTTGAAAAAAATTTGGTAAGCGGATTCCTTTCATAGAGTACAGATCCACTGCAATTTCGCTTTTGTTAAAATCGACCCCAAGTGGCGTTGTGGAGAATTAAGGGCGTTATAGGCAATTAACTCCTTTTTTAAACTATTAGGCGTAAAATCTTGAAATTGAGTAAGCAGATTCCATTCATTGAGTAGAGATTTACTATACGATGGGTTTTGTGAAAATCGTTTCCTAAGTGGCGTTGTGGGTCTTAAGGGGCGTTATAGATAATTATTTCCATTTTTAAACTATTAGACGTACAGTCTTAAAATTTGGTAAGCGAATTCCTTTCATGGTGCAGAAATCCGCTACAAATAGTTTTGGGGAAAATTGATCCCCAAGTGTCACTGAGGGGGATTAAGTGGCGTAATAGATAAATATTTCCGCTTTTCAACTAATAGAACCACCTGCTTGAAAATTAGAAGCAGTAAATCCATTCATGGAATAAAGTTCCTTTTACAAAAATTTTTGCGAAAATGGACCACCAAAGGAGTGGGGTTGCGAGGGATTAAGGCGTGTTATAGAAAAATTCCTGTTTTTGAAATTAACTCATTTACTTGAAATTTGTTGAGCACTTTTCTTTAGTTGAATAGAGTTCCACCAAGAATGGATTTTACGAAAATCAACTCCAGGGGGAAGCGGGAAGAGTTATTGGGGCGTATTGATAGACAAAATTCCCGTTTTTGAGAACTGCTAAGACTATAATAATAAAATTTAGTTTGCAAGCTTCTTTTGTTGAATTGGAATCCGCTAAGAATGCCGTCAACGAGGTATTGATGATAAAAATTCCGTTTTTGCTCTGTTAGATTTAGACTTGAAATTTAGCACGCATGTTTATTTTATGGCGTAGAGATCCACTGAAAGTTGCTTTGGTGAAAATCCACTTGATTATCAGGTTAAGTGAGCGAAAAAAATCTTTCTACTTCTATTTGAGATATAAATAGAAGTTAGATGTTATAATTTATGTTCTTTTTATATCAATGGGTGAGAGTGTAACAGCTATAAATATATTTTTCAATACAATCGAATTCTTAGTGCCAGATATCAATAATTAATATATATTTAAACAGAATACATATATACAACATCATGAAATACCCAGTGAAGCAGGTGGGTAACGGCTAGTCTATATATATAAAAAGGAAAAAAGTGACTCACCCATTCACTGACTGACTCATTGACTAATCACGATATCTCCGGAACTATTAAATCTATAGATTTGAAATTTGGAAGGTAGGTTCCCTTCATGGAGTAGACGTCAGCTAAGAACGGATTTTGCAAAGATCGAACCCCAAGGGGCGTTACGAGGGTTTAAGGGGCGTTATAGATAATTATTTTCATTATTAAACTATTAGATGTACATTCGTGAAACTTGGTACACAGATTTCCTTCATAAAGTAGAGATTCCCTATATAATGATTTTTACGAAAATCGACCTCCAAGGGGCGTTGCAGGCGCTTAATGGGCGTTATGCTTAATTATTTACATTTTTAAACTATTAGACGTACAGTCTTGAAATTTGATAAGCGGATTCCTATCATAGAGTAGAGATCCGCTACAAAATGAGTTTTGTCCAAATTGACCCCCAGTGGCGTTGTAAAGAATTAAGGGGTGTTATAGGCAATTAACTCCTTTTTTAAACTATTAGACGTAAAATCTTGAAATTGAGTAAGCAGATTCCATTCATTAAGTAGAGTTCTGCTATAAGATGGATTTTGTGAAAATCGTTTCCTAAGTGGCGTTGCGGGAGCTTAAGGGGCGTTATAGATAATTATTTCATTTTTTAAACGATTAGACGTACAGTCTTAAAATTTGGTTAGCGGATTCCTTTCATGGTGTAGAGATCCGCTATCAAATAGTTTGGGGGAAAATTGATCCCGAACGGTCCCTGAGGGGGGATTAAGGGGCGTAATAGATGAATATTGCCGCTTTTCAACTAATAGACCCACCTGCTTGAAAATTAGAAGGTATGATCCGTTCATGGAATAGAGTTCCCTTTACAAAGAGTTTTTCGAAAACGGATTCCCGTAGTAGTGGGGTTGCAAGGGATTAAGGCGTGTTATAGAGAAGTTCCTGTTTTTGAAATTAACTCATTTACTTGAAATTTGTTGAGCACTTTTCTTTAGTTGAATAGAGTTCCACTAAGAATGGATTTTACGGAAATCAACTCCAGGGGGAAGCGGGGTGAGTTATTGGGGTGCATTGATAGACAAATTTCTCGTTTTCGAACTGCTAAGACCATAATAATAAAATTTGGTTTGCATGCTTCTTTTGTTGAATCGGAATGGCGCTAAGAATGCTCTCAACGAGGTATTAATGATAAAAATTCCGT
This sequence comes from Trichonephila clavipes, assembly GCA_019973935.1. Classification (NCBI taxonomy): domain Eukaryota; kingdom Metazoa; phylum Arthropoda; class Arachnida; order Araneae; family Nephilidae; genus Trichonephila; species Trichonephila clavipes. The sequence goes on from BMAU01015529.1 coordinate 103,194, forward strand.
TTTTGCTGTGTTAGATTTAGACTTGAAATTTAGCACGCTTATTTATTTTATGGAGTAGAGATCCACTGAAAGTTGCTTTGGTGGAAATCAACTTGATTATTAGGTTAAGTGAGAGCAAAAAATCTTTCTACTTCTATTTTACAGTTATAAATAGAAATTAGATATTTTAATTTACGTCCTTTTTATATCAAGAGGTGAGAGTTACAGCTATAAATATATTTTTCAATACAATCGAATTCTTAATGCTAGATATCAATAATTCATATACTATATGTAAACAGTATACATTTATATAACATCGTGAAATACCCAGTGAAGCGGGTGGGTAACGGCTAGTATATATATACACATAAAAGAAATTTGTATAATATATCAAAAACAAGAAGTAATAGTTAATGAACATAACAAGAAATAAAGTAATAAAAATATAAAAGTTAAACATGAAGATCAATTTATAAAAAAAATACAAAAAAGGAATTACAAAAAAGAACCTAGCGAGTCAGAAAGCAATTTCGGACTTAGGACCGAATATGTGGGGTTAAACTAGTTTGAAGGCGCCAACCTTCCCCCTTTGCAACTCGGTAGGAAAAACCAATAAAATAAACAACAATTCAAAGCATGTAAAAACTCACAGAGAGCATGATAAAACCACTGACTATTACTCTGCAACAAACTCTCCCAAATTCTTAATGCAGAAAAATCCCAAAACAATTACATAAGAAAAGTAGAAAAATAAAAAATACTAAAACAATTACGTGAGAAAAGTATTTTCAAAAAAGAATTTAACAAAATTTCTTTACTCACAGAGCTTTTTCCAAGAGAATCAAGCGTCTTGAAATTAAGGAAAATCAATTATTCACCAAGTTAAAAAATTCGAATATACAAAAACGCATCTTTTGAACTAAGTTTTAAACTAACTACTAAACCATTCAGCAAAGACAGGTACTAAAAGAGATAACAATCAAATACGGTAGGCTTTGAAATGGTTGATTGACAAAAATGTAAATTTGCTGGGCTCTAATTTGGTTGGTTGTCAAAAATGTGTAAGATATTCAAGATGTGTGTGGTAAAGATGTAAACTGTGATATGAGTGTTATGATATAATCTTCACAGCAAGACCACTAACATGCTGACTTTGAAATCCTATTGTTGTGTGGTGGATTTGGAATTAGAAGTAGCAAGATTGTTAATGTATTTGTGATGAATATAAGTTCTTAAGAAATTAAAAGGGTATTCATGATCTAAACAACATTGAAATTTTTTTTATATTATTAAATTTACCTATTTTGTGGGTAGTTAAGTTATCATTTCTAAATAAAAAATTCAAAATGATATTTCTGTAAATTGATAACTGCAAGATACTATTCCATACAGGAATTTTAATTATATGGAATTTAAAAGAATCTCTTTTGTCAAAAATGTTACTGACTACATTATTGTTAATAAGATGCAAGTCTAAATCCAAGAATTCTACCATATTAGAGTTAAAGTAAGTTTTAAGGAGGTTGAGATAGTTAGGGTAGAACGTAATATTTGGTTTGTATTTACTATTTTTACCAAAAATTATTAGATCATCTATATAACGACAAATCAAGTAAGAATCATTTACAACATGATCAATTTCAAAAAAATGTAAATATAGGTTCGCTAAACAATTACTAGCTGGACCACCCTGAGGTAATCCTTTGATCTGTTTATAAAGATTCTGATCAAAAATGCAATGAAATTTTCTTTTAATACGAGGTTAATAAATTTTTCTTTTTTTATTTCATCTTTTTCTTTTTTCATTTCTTTTTTCATATATAATATATATATATATCTACAATATATATATACAATATATATATATATATACAAATATATATATATATATATATATATACACAATATATATATATATATATATATATATATATATATATATATATATATAATACTAGATGGTACACCAATTCTTCGCACGGGGGAACTGAAAAATTAAACAACACAGATTGAAGGAAAAATAAGTTTTTAATGAGTTAATTTTTATGTGAATTGCAAATTAAACAAAAAAAGCTTTTTGCATATCTCAGCCAAACAAAAAAAAGAAAGAAAAAAACACCTTTGTTAAATTTTAAGTGGATCTAATAGCTGATAAAAAGGATTTTTTTTACTTATAATTCCTCGTAACACTCTTGAGGGTCGATTTTTCGAAATACCTCCCTAAGCTGATCTTTGCTCAGCAAAAGTAACACATTGTTAAAAGTTTTGAGTAATGAACGCTTAAAGTAGTGTAAATAATTTATATCTGAAAGTGTAATACATTAATATTACTTTCTGTTGTATTTATTTTATTTTGAAATTTTAATATTCGCAAGCAACGCCGTTTCTTAAATTATAATAGCGATTCAATGAAAAACATAGCGAAATTTTAGCGATAGAGTCAAGCTGGCAAATGCCTAGCTACTTTCGTAGCTCGAGCTTTATTAGAGCTTTGTAAGACCCGCCGTGTAGGGGTGAAATGCACTTTAATACTTTATCCAACCGCATTATGATTTACTGCAGTTTTTTTCATACAATATTTTTTTTGGTTCACTACATTTACAAATAAAGAGATATACATAAACTAAATACACCCATTTGGAAAATTTAATCCGTTAGAGCTAATAAATTAATTAAAGATATTCCACTGTAAAATTAATTATATACACCGTTCACTTAAAATAAGTAGTCAAATCATTTTCCAAGGTCTTCACTAACATAAAAAAACATAAGACACTTAAATTTTGACATAAACTATTTTTTCGAGACAAAATTAATAATCTTTGCAATCCGCTGAAAACGCCGTCAGCTGAAAACGCAATATCTGCCACAAAACTATTCCGCTTCCCCGCTAAAATACTCATCATAGAACCCGTGCTGCCATATATCTTGGAAGAGCGGATTTCAAAGAATATTCCTGCTAAGTATCGGTAGAATATTCCTTCTAAGTTGATGTGGTGTGGTAGTTAGGAGAAGGGGGTTCAAGCTCAGGTGTCGTCCGCGTCACTTGACCATGGTTCAAAATTACGTGATACGTTGCCAAAAGCCCTCGTGTAGCTGAACAGTGCGATGTTAATACTCACTCACTCACACACTCCAAAAAATACAGTACAGTAGTTATAATTATTTTTATACTTAAAAACGCAATATTTGCCTATTCAATTAAAATTATAGCGTTATAATTAACTACTAACCACAAACAAATTTTGAAAATTTGTCCAAATGATGCAGTGTGAAAGAGAAAGTTTATTTACTTTAAGTACCAGAACCGATAAAAGCATTTATTTTGAAAAAAAGATCAATTTCTTACTACTAAATGTGCATAATAAAATCCTACAAAAACATTAAAATAAAGAGAGATTTATAACAATCTCTCCCTTTAAAACTTAGTTTTATTCTGAAATAAAAAATAGGCATTATTCTGATCACAAGAATTAATTAGAAGCGAGCCCCTTGCATAGCCAAAACAAAAAGAGTTTTTCACAAACAAAAGATAGATATATGCTGTGGTGGGCTTTTTTGCAGCGCAAGCCAGGTTTGCTTGCAGATGCCAGAATTTTTTCCTACTTACTTGACAAATATCGTTATATTTTGGACACTTTTTACAAATTTTTATAAATTATAGCCTATGCTATAAATTATAGCCTATGTGTTATTCTGATGTATAAGCTATATCACTGTAAAGTTTCATTAAAATCCATTCAGTTGTTTTTGCGTGAAAGACCCACAAACATCCTCACAAACTTTCACATTTATAATATATATTAGACATATATAATATAATATATATATAATATATATAACATATATAATATATATATATATTTAATATCTACATTTATTAAATTTAAAACATCATAAGTTTTTGAAATAGGTATAGCTATGTAAAATAGAATAAAGTAAGGGATGGATTAATAAGATATTTCTTTTTTGGGGGTGGGGACATTTTATTGTTTTCAATAATAAATTTAAAAATTTTGCTTAAGTGCCTCGTTTTACAAAGTGTTGTGGTTACGTAAATACCTCCAAGCACAAAACAGGATAGGATTTTTCGTATGTTCCAATCTTTATGTTAGGGTATTCGAGAAAATCTTCCAGTTTTCAAACTGAGGCTTCAACCTATCTGCAGCGAATGTTGACACGATGATCCCTTAGTACACGTACATGAGAACGAGACAAGTCAAGAACCAAACGCGACAAAGTATTTGTATGCTTGGAGATTCCCATAAGTGGCGTAAATACCATCGGGTTTTTGATCCAAATTCTAAGAGAAAGAAGAAGTTTATTTAATTTAAATTTGATCTTTCAACTGAACATTTTTACAAAAATTCCATCTCATAATATCAGGTAGATGTGTGTCTGATATTTTAATCTATAAAATTTTTAAAGTACTTGAATTATGTAAAATAAATAGTTATATCAGTTCTGATTGAATTAATTTTTGATTAAGTCTTTTAGATTTAATTGTTTGCAAAAAAAAGTCAATCTGTGATATTCCCCCTCTTGGGAGAATATCTCTCGGAGTGTCAGCGTGAGCTAGAGGTGTAGGATTAACGGAAGAACTAGATGCATACATAATCTTAATATATCTCTATTAAGATTTTCAACTTAAACTTCTAACAAATTAAATTATAATAATTAATGTGAGAGAATCTACGATGGCAAATTACGCAACACACAATATATACAGATAATAACGATTTAACCTATCTCGAGCCACTATAAATCACTGAATCACCCCTAAACTCAATTCTAATAAATCATTGATTCTAATATTGGTAAAATCCTAGGAGAGCCCACACCCTTGGCGACAAACCGAAAAAAGCGCCATGCCAGAACAAGATGGCGCCAAGCGAAACCAGCAATGTCTTCAAGGGAACATAGCGGGATAAGGTGAATGCGTGATGAAAATATATGTAAACAATACAGAAATTAAACATTTAAGGTAAAAAATATAAAAACAGCACTCACTTTCTTACTGCTGATCTTTTCCGAGTGGAGGGTACAGCGTAACATATTTTAAAAAAGCCTTAAAGGTCTCATCGCTAAGCAAATGATCGTGTGAGCGCCGTCATATTTATTCTGCGAGGTAATGGTCGAACATACATTCGGCGTGGCTGGTACGATATCGAAGAAAGCGTTTTATTGCCGACCATGTTACATCATGCGGATCATTACATTTTGGACATTCATAACTCGAAGCAATCAATTCTTCCTTCATACACCATTCAATCAATTCTTTCTTACCTTTCGCATTCAACAAAGTAAAAATTCTATTATTACCTCACACACGCAGTCAGCCCGGAGCCCAACAACAAAATGAAATTCGAAATGCGCTCCCACAAAATACGAAAATGCTAGAAATAGTTAGGGTTGCCATATGCAGTGTTTAAAAGTAGGGTTTCTAAGATGGTGCAATTATCGCCAACTAAAGTAATTCGTGGCAAGGGTGTGGGTTCTCCTAGGAGTGAACCCTAATATTAAATAGTCAATCCTACCTTGTTGCAGTCTGAAGAATCAATCCCTAATGTCATAAAGGCAATCTTGTACTTACTTGCGTGTACTTGTATGCACTTTGGCTCTCTAAATCTTTATCACTTATAACTTCTAATCACCGCCACGTAACCTTATCCAAACTTGAACAACGACCTATATTAACATTCCTCTACTTGCCATCAACTGCCACTAATTGCCGTCTCGCATACTCTAAGTTCCTATATTAAAAAGCTTGCTAATTTGCATCTTTCATTCAAACTTCACCTCTTGGATTTGGTTGGAAAAGAGTTGCCATTAATTCTGGCCCAAAGAACCCAAAGGATATGTTAAAGAAAAGACGCCTGAACCCGTCACAAATCGTTAAGGCTATCTTCGGCTAACGTTAAAGAATAGGGACCAAATTCGGAATAGTTTTTCAGAAGATGAATGAAAGAAGATTTTTTTAACTTTCAAAATAAATTTGATGAATTTTTTTGTTTTTTATATTTGAACCAATAAGAAAATTTGAAATTTTGTAGTGTTTAATTAGTTTAATGCAGTTTTGAATTAAGTCTCAAACACATGATTGCCTTTATCATGTGACTGCTACGAATTGAGCTAATTGTTTACCCCCAGATATACACTGAAGAGCCAAAAAGACTGGTACACCTGCCTAATATCGTGTAGGGCCCCAGCGAGCACGCAGAAGTGCCGCAACACGACGTGACATGGATTCGAATAATGTCAGAAATAATGCCGGAGGCAACTGATATCATGAATTCTGCAGGGCTGTCCATAAATCAGGAGAGATCTCTTCTGAACAGCACGTCGTTGCAAGGAATATGATATGATTAATAATGTTCATGATGTGTTCAATAATGTTCCAGATATGTTCAATAATGTTCATGTCTGGGGATTTTAGTGACCAGCGGAAGTGTCTAAGTTCAGAAGAGGGCTTCTGGAGCCACCCTGTAGCAATTCTGAATGTGTGGGGTGTCGCATTGTCTTGCTGAAATTCCTCAAGTCGTCAGAATGCACAATGAATATGAATGGGTGCAGTTGATCAGACAGGATGCTTACGTATCTGTCAACAGTCAGAGTCGTATCTAGAAGTATCAGGGGTTTCATATCACGCCCCATACCATCACAGAGCCTCTAGCAGATTGAACAATCCCCTGTTGACATGTGGGGTCAAAGGGATTCATGAGGCTGTCTCCATACTCGTACACGTCAATCTTCTCTCAATTCAATTGGAGACGAGACTCGTCAGACCAGGCAGCATGTTTCAAGTCATCAACAGTCTAATGTCGTTGTTGACGGCCCAGGCGAGGCGTAAAGCTTTGTGTCGTGCAGTCAAAAAGGGTACAAGAGTGGGCCTTCGGCTCCGAAAGCCCATAACTATGTTATTTCGTTGAATCGTTTGCACGATACTTGTTGGTGGCCCAGCATTAAAAGCTGCAGCAATTTGCGGAAGGGTTACACGTCTGTCATGTTTAATGATTACCGACAGTCGTCGTTGGTCCCGTTCTTGCATGATTTGTTTCCGGCCGCAGCTATATCGTAGATTTGATGTTTTACCGGATTCCCGATATTCATAGTACACTCGTGAAATGGCCGCATGTGAAAATCCAAATTTCGTCGCTACCTCGGAGATGCTATGTCTCATCTCTCGTGCGCCGGCTATAACACCACGTTCAAACTCACTTAAATCTTGATAACCTGCTATTGTACAAACATTAACCTATCTAACAGCCGTGCCAGACCCTCGTTTCCTTACATAGGCCTTACCGACCACAGCTCCGTACTCTGATAGTTACCATATCTCTTTATTTGCATACGCAAGCCTGTACCAGTTTTTTTGGCTCTACAGTGTATGTAAACACACACAGAGAGAGAGATTAACGAAGAATAACATTTA